>LPNX010994189.1:89378-156878 GCA_001517045.1 Pseudotsuga menziesii
TTAGAAATGCTAACCAAATGAAAACATGCTTCCTTGCTCAAGTTTAGTAGCACAAGGAAATAAACTAAGGAGTTTTCATAGGCTTATACATTGGTTGGATTTTAACTGAGACCAACCTTCTCAATGTTTATGAGATTCTTCTACTTAAGGAAATTCAACATTACTTGTGAGGCATGACTATATCTATATCAACTTCTTTATATTTTACTCATTACCCAATAATATAAGCTATGAGTTTTCTTTTTCTTGACAAATAAGGATTATAAATGTAGATTACACTTATGATAAATATAGATTACACTAAATGGCATGATAAGAGGATCATGCCAAACACTCAAGTAAGGTCAAAGTACAAGTGGTGAAATACTCATTTATGGAGTGAATCCGACTTAGTATGCAATCCCTCTTTAATAGCATTCTAATGACTAATCAATAAATAAATTAATAGGGAACATTATACTCAACAACCAAATAATTATAATGCCTAGGAAAAGAAGACACCCAACATAGACATACAACACTCAACCAAAGAGGAAAACATTATCAACAATGTTTAAAAACACCCCAACACTATTAAAATGTCCCAAGCACTTCTAAATTCTCCACAAGCACCTCAATTTTTCCCACAACCAATGAAATCATCTTTGGAAAAAGAAAATTCACTTGACTATGGTTAAAACATCGAGCCAAAAAAATAACAACCAAGTGAAGTATGTAATTGTCCTTGGTAATCAAATAACAACTTAGGAAATAGCAAAATTGCCCCAAGTAATGGCGAAAATTCCTAAGCATAAGAGTAATTTACCTAGCTAGTAAGAAAAATGCCCAAGCAGTCAAATACATTTAAAATTTTAAATTTAGAAATTACTTATAAAATTGCAACATCTATGAGAGCCATTGACTGCACGATTCATATTGGAATGGATAATGATAATTTTAGAGTTGTTGGCATATTCTACAAGATAAATTGAAAACATGAAAGAGATCCTCACATAATAGCGGAGAATGAATGTTTAAACCAATTCCATGAACTAGAGAAGCATCAGAATACAAAGCTAACACTCCTTAAAACACTAAAATTGATTTAAAATTTTGAAGAAGAGATAACAATCTAGAACAAAATGGACATCGAGAGTGGAAATTCAAATGGGAAAACCAACATTGAATGGTCGCTTAGTGTATCATGGAAACTGATGTGCATTCTCTTCTTTGTTAACAAAATCTCTTTATGTGTAAAAATGAAAGAGGAAATAAGGAGAGCTTTGATAATGGAAAGGAAAATAGACACCACCTTTAGTTTTTTAATCCCCACCCTTTCTTTCCTATTTCACTTGAACTTTTACATTTAATTCAGATTTTTTTCTCTCGTCTTTTTCACCAAAAATGTTGGCCCTGTTATTCTTCATTGGAATCAAGGGTCGGCCGAAACTAAACTCTCCACCCACAGTGTCCACTCGGGACATAACATTGTCTTATTTACATTTTTCGTTTGCTTGTATATTTTTGTAAATCCATCTATCATATTTAATCATTACTATATTAAATTGCAAGTACTAATATTGCAACGTTTCTTTTTTCTTTTATTTCATTTTTATGTCACCGAAGGTGGTGACGATTAAACCAATTAAATCCATTGTACACAAGGTAAATTTTTCCAGTTTTCTAAAGTTGTTAAAAGTTGCAAAAATTTTGTATTAATTATAATTAAAAAAAATACATTTATTTGAATGTTGATTGATTTGTTGACGCTTGTCTTGATTTATGCTACCCAAGCATGGGTGGCGAAGATGACGACATAGCAGTTACGGTCTCGTGTGTGGTGTGATGGATATGCAAGTCCTGTTCTTGGCTATATCTGTGATGCAAATACGTGATGCAAAAGGCTTCAATCCACAGCCCACCTATAAAAAACAAATTATGGAGCTAAGTTTCCTTTCTTTATCTTTCTTTTTGTCTTTATGTGATAAAGGTAGACTTTATACGATAAAAAGCATTAAAGAGATGGACCAGGTAGGACATAAAGGTAGACTTCATACGATAAAAAGTATTAAAGAGATGGACCAGATAGGACCACTGTATTAAAGGCAATATCAGTTTTTCCACAATGTAGGTGGAATTGCAGTTAATTGTCGACAAAGGTAGACTTCATACAATACGATAAAAAGTATTAAAGAGATGGACCAGGTAGGGCACTGTATTAAAGGCAATATGAGTTTTTCCACAATCTAGATGGAATTACAGTTAATTGTCGACAAAGGTAAACTTCATACGCTAAAAAGTATTAAAGAGATGGACCAGGTAGGACCACTGTATTAAAGGCAATATGAGTTTTTCCACAAGATAAATGGTGTTGCGGAGTTGCAGTTATTTGTAGACAGAGGTAGACTTGGTAGGATAAAATGTATTAAATGCAATTGTTGGGGATTGGAGTTCAGCCAGAGCTAATCAGTTGGAGATTTTTAAAGAGTTGTATGTCAAAGGATCTATAGCAAGTATGTTCACCACTAAATATTGTTAATTAAGTATTTTAACGATTAATTATACCTGATCATACATGCTACATACCCTTTAACAAACTCTTTAAAAATTTGCAACTGGATGCTTAGCTCTGGCCTTAAAAATCATGTACTACGAAGGCGCAAGTTGCAATCCCTACATTTTCGACATAAATCTCAGTTACTTTTTAGGGTAAATGAGTGACATCAGCGCTGATACCATTCAATACGTAAGTCATGTGACATCAGCGTATGCCCGATACCATCATCATCGTGCTGGTTGAGCTATTTAAACACCTCGCAACTCGTCGAGTTCTCAAGCCACGAGCTGCAGTTCTGTGTTTACAGAAATATCGCCCAATGGAGTTTCGCAGTGCTATTTTGGTCTGTTGCTATGCTTTGCTTCTGTTAGCACCCATTGTGAAATGTAACCCGCCAGCTTCCGTGGTTAAATGTTCCCACTACAATGTTTCAAATGCTTATGGTATGTTTCCCGATCGAAGTGCATGCAGAGCTGCCCAAGTCGTGTATCCTGCCTCCGAACACCAGCTTCGGGGCGCAGTTGCCGAGGCTGTTCAGAAGATGCAGAAGATGAGAGTTGTGACGCGATACTCCGGTAGTTTTACCAAGCTGGCATGCCCCGCCGGAGAGTCCGGTCTGATAATCAGTACCCGGGATCTAAATCATGTTATTGACGTGGACGAAGCCAGCAAGAGAATGACGTTCGAGAGCGGTGTGACGCTCCAGCAACTGATTCAAGCTGCTGCAGAGCACGACTTAGCTTTGCCTCATTCGCCTAACTGGTTTGGTGCGACTCTAGGGGGAATGCTAGGGACGGGTAGTCACGGCAGTTCGCTGTTCGGCAAGGGTAGTGCTGTTCATGAATATGTTGTGGGGATGAGATTAGTAATCCCGGCTACCAGAGATGAGAGATATGCTCAGGTTGTGAGCCTCACCGAACAAGACGAGAATCTAAACGCAGCCAAAGTTTCTTTAGGGCTTCTCGGAGTCATTTCTCAGGTATGAAATATATCTTTATCATCTTTTAATATTTTGTTATTTATGTATGAAATATATGTTTATCATTATGATACACTTTTTAATATTTTGTTATTTATGTATTGCTACCCTCATACACTAAAATTCTGTTTAAAATTTTGTTATTTATGTATTAGCTACCCTCATACACTTTTTAGAATTTCTTATCTTTGTTTTTTTTGTTTCTCTGTACATTTTACTACTACTTATTAGGGAGTGTTGGTGTTGATATTTCCATTGTATGCCAACCTTCTACTTTTTAGGGAGTGTTGGTGTTTCTATTTTCATTCTATACCAATCTAAGTGAGTTGTAACCTTACTTAGTATTTCTCAGTATGACAATGATTTTTAACTTATTGTTAAGTATCTTTACTCTTATAAAGGAGACAATCTCTTATAATTATTCATCTAAATTAATAAAAATTCTTTTTTTTAATAAAACTCATTTACAATCTTAGGATCTTAGGATCTTTACAAAATCAATTAGTACAATAAGTCTGTATAATCCTCTTCAAATCTAAGAAAAAAAATATATTTACTACTTTTTATATTTTAAATATAAACTCATCTTCCTTATATCTAAGAAAAATATACTTTTTTTTAACAGAAACTATGAAAGGTTTAATATTAAACAGGCTGTGCACAGCCAGACATTACATAAAAGCATTCTGTGGGAGTTCATGTTGTTCTGAAAAGGAAATGGAAAAACAGGGCCAAAGAGATGATCATAAAACGCGAAACAGAGTTTTTACATAGGTGCTAGAAACAGAGGTAGTATACACCCTAATAAACTGTTGATTAAGAAATAGACAAAAAAACATGGACTATCAAAACCATGAAAAGTTGCTTGGGTGCTTCAGTGGCTGAACAACCGATGCCTCCTCCATAAGATGAACTGCCCCTGCGAGATTTTCATTTACTTGAGTGCCTTGGTTCATGTTTAGTAAAAGTTGGAGGTCCTCCTGAATCCGGTCCACCTTACCCATTATTTCTTTGAGATTCATCTCTGTGTCGTCAATCCTGGAGTCGTGATTGCTGATCTGATAAGAGGTGTAACTAACCACCTCCACCAGATTCTTGATTTATTGAGCAATCTCTTTGCTGTCCATGATACCAATTGCCACCATTTCGTACAAACGCCTAAGATTTTTCTTCAAATCAGCAAGATCGACATTTTCATTTGTGTGGTCCATTCTCTCTTGTCTGGAATTGGGGGTGGCAAGAGTTAATCTAGAGAAACTACTGTGGAGATCCCTTGCTGAACCTTTGAGCTCTTGAGCCTGCTCACTACAAAAAAGACCACCTAGGACAAAATTGAGAATGTTAAATTCCTGCTGAAGAGTCACTTTCTTTTTTGTTGCAACAAGAGAGAGTGCTGACCGCTCCTTCCTTCCACCCAGAACACTTACACCCAAAAATTGAATTGTTGCCTCATATGAAAGGCTGACCTTCAACAAGAATGTTGAACACAACGCCTGAGTTTAAGCACCACAAAGGACCACCGGCTTGTGAAGAGCAATAATAGGTTAAGAAAGCAGCTTGAGCCAAACTTTCCTTGATGAAAACCCTGGTCAGAGGTAAAGACTCCCGTGGGATCCCCTAAACAATGCCTTCGTCGACACCAGAAATGATAGCCAACAGAGTCCTCTCCAGAGAATACATAGAGCGAGAGGAAAGCACACCATTAACAAAAGGAGCATGGAGATATGGGAAACTTCCAGAGGAAGCCATATTGAAAATGATGAAGAGACCTGGAGTGCAATAACGCGGAGGGAGATGGCTCATAAAAGAAGCAAGGATCGAGGTAAGGCCGATGAGGAGTGGAGACCACGCATCAGTGAGGACGGGAGCATGTGAGCAATGTAATAAAACCTTTGAGCCTTCACAAAATTCTATGGGAATGTGTTTGGTACCAAAAAATTCAAACCTTTGATACCACAAGTTCATTAGGGGATGGTTTGGTTTTTATGCCTAAACCATTGAGGCAATAGTGACCCTGAGGGAAGGAGGCCCCTACATTGGCCAAAGCATCTGCTACGACATTATTTGCACGAAGAATGTGATAGAATTCATAATTTTTCGATAGGAGAGGGATGATTTTATCATACAGCCGTCGACACTTTATGGAGCTTGAGGTGTATGCATTGATCATTTTATATATGACATGTCTTGAGTGTCCAAATATCGCTATCCTAGAGAGATTAGTATTAGCCAGAATTTCCATTCCATGTAAGAGAGCCATCCACTCGGCCTCGTTGTTGGTCCTATGGCCTAGACCCCAAGCAAACGTTTGTTCGGTTTGTCCTCCGAGATCCAGAAGGATCCCCCCTGCACCTGCCACCCCTGGGTTTCCCTTTGAAGCACCATCAAAGAAAAAAGCATAGGAATTTCTTCTGTGTAGCCAGGCCCTGAACTCACTACAATTCTTTCTTATCTCCCACGAATTTGTGCTTGTGGAATGCTTGATTCTTGTACTGGAAAATTTGGACTGAGGGAGGCTCCTATCTTTTAGAAAAATTATGCACCAAGAAGAATGCGGCTCTGGAATGTTTTCAAATACAGGAAATTTGATATCTCTCCAAGCAAACTTTTCAACGATCATTCCCACGGTTTTCGAAACTATATGTGTTGAAACAACTTTCTGATCTTTGAAAATTGCTTTATTTCTAGCTAGCCATAGCTGCCAACATAAATTATTTTGGAATAGTGTTCCAAAGACGCTTGAGGATGCGTTTCTTATTGATATTTCCAAGAAAGTGTTTAGTCCATTCTTCTAGGAGCTGAGCCACAGAGTCCGGAGGTCTGAAATGAGTACCCGGAGGGAGAACACACTGCCAAACTTTCAAAGAAACACTACACTGTAGAAAAATATGATTTGAGGTTTCTGTTTCCAAGTGGCAAAGGGCACAACGAGAGGGACCAGCTATCCCCCTTTTTTCTGAGATTTTCAGGTGTGAGAAATTTGTTGTGCATCAAAGTCAAGATGAAAGAATTTACCTTTGGGATATTGTCTGGATGCCAAACCTTTTTCCATAAGCTATCATTTGTTGCCAGATCCATTGTTAGCCTCTTATATCCTTCTTTGACCGTATACTGGCCATTTTTTCCCCAACCGATGCGATCCATTGTAGCTTTGTTTGTTGGTGTCATGCCATGCAGGGAGGAGAAGAGAAGATTATTTTCTTCTTCCAAGTGAACCGGGGGCTGAAGTTCCTTCCATCCAATCCAGCTCCCCTTCAAATTCCATAAGGAGAGATCATGGAGAGTGAGGATACCAAAGCTGCGAGCCCATTCAGCTAATTCAACCAACCCTCGGAGCGAAGAGAGAGTAGGTTGCCCTAGAATGTTGCTCTCCTAGACTTTAATTTTTTGACCATTGCCGGGAATCCAATAATAGTTAGATTGAATTAAATTGATAGAGGCTTTGCACAGGAGCCAGAGTGAGGTTCCCTTGCCAGTCCACGAGCTGTCTAAGATTTTTGATCTAGGTCTTTTGATGTATTTTTTCCTTATTACTTTTTTCCACCTTTCTTTCTTTTCTGTGACCAACCTCCAGATCAATTTTGCTCCTAAAGCTTTGTTCATTTGCTGCGGGTCCCTAATGCCCAATCCTCCTCTACTTTTTGATCTTTTGACTGTGCCCCATTTAACCAGATGAAATCTCTTTTTCTACACCTTTCCTCCTTGCCAAAGGAATTTTCTGATTTCCATACAAATACTATTTATGACACTCTTTGGGGCAAGGATCATCGAGCTAGAGTATATTGGATAAGAGGAGAGAATGGAATGAATGAGAGTGATTTCCCCTGCAAGATTTAACCACTTTGAACCCAGAGAATGGATTTTCTTTTTAATCTTTTGAATGACCAATGCCCACATGACAGAAGCAAAAGACTTTTTGGCTATAGGAATACCTAGATAGATGAAATGAGTCTAATTATAAGTAGCATTTATGTGGAGGATTTGAGATATACTACGGAGAGTTGTTACATTGCAGTTCCATCCATAAAGATGGAATTTGTTCAGGTTGGCAGAGCTTCCAGAAGAACAGAGGAATAGATCCAGGGGTCTTAAGATATTTCTGGCAATTTGGGGGGAGGCTATGCCTAGCAGAATAGTGTCATCAACAAATAGAGCATGATTGATTGGCTGAACTCCATTTCCGAAGGAGAGACCTAAGAGGGAGCCTCTGGAGAGTCTTCTACTCAAGGAGTCAACCAAAAGAATATAAAGAAAAGGGGAGAGGGGGCATCCCTGCCTTATCCCTCGGGTAGCCTTAAAAAATTATGAGGGTCTTCCATTGATTAAAGGGGCTATCCAGGGAGAATTTATGCAAGATTGAACTTGGATTATGAAAATGGAGGGGAAACCAAATTTTTTTAACACCATCAAAATGAAGGCGTGTCTTAACAATCAAAAGCATTTTTCAGATCCAATTTAATAGCCATACCTGATTTGCTCTTCTTGGTGCTTGAATGTATTGCTTCCTGGACCATAAGGATTTTATCACTGATTTGTCGGCCAAAGATGAAACCTTCTTGATTGGGGGAGATCAGAGATTGAATAATAGGCTTGAGTGTTAGAGATAAGGCTTTGGAGAAATTTTATAAGAGGCATTGCAGAGGGAAATAGGTATGTACCTTTTGATGGAGGAGGGGTTAGCCTCTTCAGGAATCAGGGCTAGAAATGTGGAGTTTGTGGCTCCTCCCATTTTTCCTTTCGACATCCAAGAGATAAGGCGTATAAGGTCCCTTTTAATTAAAGACCACAACATTCTATAGAAACGGATAGGGAAGCTGTCGGGGCTTGGTGCTTTGTCCGGGTGGAGGGTCCATATGGCCTTCTTAACTTCTTCTTCTGAGATGGGGGATTCAAGTTGGAGACATTCCTATGGGATAATCAAAGCAGGGATATCTCGAACCATTTTATCCATATTTTCCTATGAAACATACTCTTCATCATTGTATAAACTTTCAAAGAAGCCTCTTACCTCAGTGCTAATTGCCGCTTGTCCTATGATGACTGTGTCGTCTTCATTTTTGAGCTCCCTCATTGTGTTCCTCATCTATCTCTCTGCATTGATTTTGAAAATATTTTGTGTTTTGATCTCCCCCTTTAAGCCAGAGAACCCTAGAGTGTAATCTCCATCCCTCTTCCTCTTGTCTTATAATTGATTGCAGACTTTTTTCGAGTTCTATTTCTCTGAGGAGGTGCTCTCTAGTGATTTCACTTTCGTCCATATCCACTTGAAGGGCTTCCATTTTTTTTAAGATTTCTATTTTTTTTAGATGGCACTTGATAATGATGCTTGGCCTAGGACTTGAGGGCTGATTTCACCCTTTTGAGTTTCTGTTCCCAAGTGCAGGCTGGAGACCCTGGGATGAAACAAAGCCAAGCATTTGAAATGATGTCCCTCACTCCTTCTGATTCAAGCCAAAGATGATTTAAGGGTGAGTGCACAAAGATGAGGGTCTCTTTTGGCACGTTAGATGCAATAGAAAACTGAAAAAACAGACATCCGCCAACTTGTATGGATATTTTGAGACACTTACACAATGAATCTTGCAATGAGTAAAACACAAGAAATGTAGGAAATTGAATGAACTTTCCAAATATATAATTTTTTTCTATTGAAAATGCTGTTAACTATCTAAAGTTAGATATTTTTTAACGGGCACTTTTTATTTTTTGGAGAAATTATAAGATATATGTTTTTGTGGGTGCAGCGTCTGAGTGACTAAATGATGGAATAAACTTACGAAAATCGGTATACATATAGATAACATATAGTACTAGTGCATGACTATTTTTCCAATAATAAATATAATATTTTTAATTTTTTTATTTATTATCTAAGAGATCAAACCTCGAAAACGGTACGTCAATTGTGGGTGCAGTGTTTGAATGTCTTAATGTAATTATTTGGAAGTGGGTTTTTTATAGCATGTAGAGCTCGGTGTTCTTTAGTGCACCATACAATTTGTTTTTTAAATGGTTGAGAAGCGAAAGAGATATGGATGAAACACTAACAGTGTGTTTTTTGAGTTGAGGAGTGATGATAGAAGATAAATAAGAACAAAATAGACAAAATAATGTATTCTTGTTAAAATTTACATATTTGGAATCTGCAAAAAAACCATATCTGTTTCTAAAATCTCATAAAAAATGGAGGTGTGCAGCATAATCAGATGAACGGCTAAACACGAGCACATTGAAAATTTGGATATAATGTTGAATTAGCCATGGTTTATCATATTCCAAGGCATAGGCATGTTGAATCCGAAGCAAAGTACGAAGCAAACACATAGGCATAATAATTCCATGCAAGCATGGGTCGAGGCTCGGCCTTATCATTTGGAGAGAACACATTTTTGAATTTAAAACAAAACAGGAGCACGTTTTGACTTCATTCTACCATTGCATCTAAAAGGTCCCTCAACTTCTTGCACACATTGTTAACGTAAAGGGGAGGGGCCCCAAGTTTTCCAAAGGCGAAAAAAAGAGACAAATCGGTTTATGATCTGAGATGGCCATACACAAATGTTTGGACTCAGGAAAAGTCATGAGAAGATGAGTGCTAACTAAAACCCGATCTAGCCTGGCAGCTATACGTTCTAGTCCAATTCTTTTGTTGCTCCAGGTGAAGGTCCCATTCTTTGGCTTGATATCCGAAAGACCCCACAGCGAGATCAAGTCCTCCAGTCTTTTTCCAAAGGGGTCCTTTACCTTAGTTCTACCTCTGCACTCTTCTGCGAAAATAGTGACGTTGAAGTCTCCCGCTATGAAGCAAGGGAGAAGCATTTTCCCTTCACATTGTTCCTCAAGGGAATTCCAAATCTTTCTTTCTGCGCCTGGATAGTTGGGCTGTAGATATTCCATATCCAAAACATTTCTTTATTTTCCTTATTTTCTAGCTTGATGAACAACCAATTTTTGTTTTCAATAGCTGTATGCATAACAAAATTTTCGCTATCTCACCAACAGAGAAGGCCTCCAGAGGCTCCATTCACACTAATGGCTAACCCTTCTCCTTTAGGCCAATTTTTTTTTAAAGTTGCAATACTATCTTTCGTCATTTTTTGTGTCTCCTGGATGAGAAGGATTGAAACCGATTCCATTGATTTAAATATTTTCATAACTTCAGTTTTCTGGGAACCTCCTAGTCCTCTGCAATTCCAGGAGACCAGCTTCATTATTTCTTAAGATGTCAGAGCGAATTTTCTTTCTCCTTTTTTTCCTCTTTCGCGCTAAGGAGGTATTTGCTTGCTTGTGAGTTTTTAACCAGGAAGTCAAGATTAGATTGCTTTCATGCTGCTTTTTCCCTTGTTGCTTCCTGTTCCCTTTGAATCTTGTTTGACAGTCTTCCTTTTCTGGATTGAGGTTCTTGTTCTTCAATGGAGTTGTATGTAGATTCTTCAATGCATGTTTTTTCCCTAGAACGTGTTACTAATCCTTCTGAGTTGGCTATTCCTTCCTTTTTACCATGGGTTGTGCGAGATTCTCATCTGGGGCATTCTTTTCCTTTGGGGATGGAACTTTTGCTAGGATTTCTTGCTCCTGATGTGGGGCCTCTTTTTCATTCTCCTATGGGTTTTCGATCTCTGGTTCTTCAGTATGTAGGGATTTAAACCTATTTCCGGAAACGCTCTTTGTCGGGATGTGAATTTACTTTGCTGCTGTTGGTTTTGCAGTTTTCTTCCCACTTACTACATTCCATCCTTCTTCTTGCAGACCTTCAAGGTTGGATTTCTCCGGTATTTTCAAACAGGATTTAGCGAAATGCCCATATTCATGACAGTATTTGCATTTGAAGGGGATTTTCTCATAATCCACTATCTGCAGATCGTTCCAGCCATCAATGGAGAGGTTAATAGCTTTCAGCAAGCCTTTCTCAAGATCAACCTTAACATGATTCTGGCACATGAGAACATTGGGGCTTTTGGCTCTGACTTATCCACGTATTTTCCCAAGGTATTACCTATTGCCCGAAAGTCCTCAGGCAGTGAATAGGGAGGTGGGGGAGCATTACCCAAAATGGGGCTACCTTAGGGATATCTTTCTCAGGGTTGAAGGACAGATCCCATTTGTTAAGATACATTCCTCTTGGAACCATAAAGTAAGGATCATTCCTGAAGATCAAATCCTGATCCTCTTTCTTCTCAAATAATCTTTCCCACAGAAGATTTGTTGAACCTCTCCTTAAATGAGGGTTCTCCAGTTTTTATTGAGCCAAACATCAACCGAAAGAGAAGACGGCCAAAGCCTGTGAACAAGCCTATGAGGCCTTTCTCAGAGCGTGACCGCTTTCCTTTTAGAAGCAGCAGAGGAGAGTTTTACCTCTACAACTGGATGCTTAGCTCTGGCCTTCATTATCGACATAAATCATGTACTACGAAGGCGCAAGTTGCAATCCTGACATTTTCGACATAAATCTCAGTTACTTTTTAGTGTAAATGAGTGACATCAGCACTGATGCCATTCAATACGTAAGTAATGTGACATCAACGTATGCCCGATACCATCATCATCATGCTGGTTGAGCTATTTAAACACCAAGCAGCTCATCCAGTTCTCAAGCCACGAGCTGCAGTTCTCTGTCCACATTAATATCATCCAATGAAGTTTCTCATGGCTATTTTGCTCTGTTGCTCTGCTTTGGTTCTGTTAGCACCCATTGTGAAATGTAACCAGCCAGCTCCCATGGTTATATGTTCCCACTGTAATGTTTCAAATGCTTATGGTATGTTTCCTGATCGAAGTGCATGCAGAGCTTCCCAAGTCGTGTACCCTGCCTCAGAAGACCAGCTTCGGGAGGCAGTTGCGGAGGTTGTTCAGAAGATACAGAAGATGAGAGTTGTGACGTGATACTCTAGTAGTTTTACCAAGTTGGAATGCCTCGGCAGAGAATCTGGTCTGATAATCAGCACTCGGGATCTAAATCATGTTATTAAAATGGAAAAAGCCAACATGAGAATGACATTCGAGAGCGGTGTGATGCTCCAGCAACTGATTCAAGCTGTTGCAGAGCACGACTTAGCTTTGCCTCATTTGCCTAACTAGTTTGGTGCGACTCTAGGGGGAATGCTAGGGACGGGTAGTCATGGCAGTTCGATGTTAGGCAAGGGTAGTGATATTCATGAATATGTTGTGGGGATGAGATTAGTAATCCCGACTTCCAGAGATGAGAGATATGCTAAGGTTGTGAGCCTCACTGAACAAGACGAGAATCTAAACAAAGCCAAAGTTTCTTTAGGGCTTCTCGGAGTCATTTCTTAGGTATGAAATATATGTTTATCATTATGATACATTTTTTAATATTTTGTTATTTATGTATTAACTACCCTAATATTTTTAATATTTTGTTATTTATGTATAAATAAGATATTATTTATTAATGTATTAAATATTTTTAATTTGAAAAAAACATTTACACATGCTAAAATTTCAAATTTCAAATATATGATAACTTATATGACCTGTAACGTTAAACAGGAACTCTATTTTTAATAGGTTGTTAAGTCTTTTTATTCCTATAATTAGACTCTCATCTAGACTAATAGAAATCTTTCTTAATTTCAAATTTCAAATATATGATAACTTATATGACCTGTAACGTTAAACATGAACTCTATTTTTAATAGGTTGTTAAGTCTTTTTATTCCTATAATTACACTCTCATCCAGATTAATAGAACTCTTTCTTTTCATGAGGCTCATCGATAAGAGTTAGTATAGCTCTGACTCTCTCACTGGAAGTGCTATGATTAAGTATGGACGCTTCATCTTAGATCAAGTGGGGAATGGCTTTTTTTTAAAGATCTTGTTCGTCCCATGGAGTTTGGAAAATCAGCTTGTTTTTCCATGGGGCAGCTATTGACATTAAGGTTGACTGTTAGGTGAATTTGCTAGAGCACTGAATATTTGTGCATAGGTGAATTTGCTAGAGCACTGAATATTTGTGCTTTCTTTATTTGCTTAGGTGAATTTGCTTGAGCACCGAATATTTGTGCCTTTTTTCTTTTGATGAGGTTCATTTACAATCCTCATTAATCTAGGAAATTATATGCTACGACTCTCTCATTAGGGTGTTGTGATCTAGCTTAGAAAAAATCCTCACTGGAAGGTTGGCCTTTTTTCTTAAGATCCTATTTGTTTCATTGAGCATATTAGCCAACCATCTTTACATTCAGTTGTTGGATCTCTACTTGTATGCTAAGTGGAAGCTATTGGAATCAAGGTTGATAGATGACTGAATTTGTTCTTGGTGTGATTAATTGTGCTCTCTCCTTTTGTCTACATCCATTAATTGTTACATAAATGTCAATGAAAATTTCCTATCTTTCTTTTAAAATTTCTTATCTTTGTTTTTTTGTTACTCTGTAGATTTTACTACGTTTTACTTATTAGGGAGTGTTGATGTTGATATTTCCATTGTATTCCAACCTTCTACTTTTTAGGGAGTGTTGGTGTTTCTATTTTCATTCTATACCAATCTAAGTGAGTTGTAACCTTACTTAGTATTTCTTAGTATGACAATTATTTTTAACTTATTGTTAAGTTATATTTATTCTTATAAAGGAGACAACCTCTCTTGTAATTCAATATTAATAAATAAATAAAAATTTAATAAAACTCATTTACAATCTTAGGATCTTTACAAAATCAATTAGTACAATACGTTTGTATAATCCTCTTCAAATCTAAGAAAAAAAATATATTTACTACTTTTTATATTTTAAATATAAACTCATCTTCCTCATATCTAAGAAAAATATACTTTTTTTTAACAAAAACTATGAAAGGTTTAATATTAAACAGGCTGTGCACATCCATACATTACATAAAAGCATTATGTGAGAGTTCATGTTGTTCTAAAAAGGAAAAGGAAAAATAGGGCCAAAGAGATGACCATAAAAAGCCAAACAGAGTTTTTACATAGGTTCCAGAAATAGAGGTAGTATACACCCTAATAAACCATTGATTAAGAAACAGACAAAAAAACATGGACTATCAAAACCATTAAAAGTTGCTTGGGTGCTTCAGTGGCTGAACAACCGATGACTCCTCCATAAGATGAACTGCCCCTGCGAGATTTTCATTTACTTGAGTGCCTTGGTTCATGTTTACTAAAAGCTGGAGCTCCTCTTGAATCCGGTCCACCTTACCCATTATTTCTTTGAGATTCATTTCTGTGTCATGATTGCTGATCCGATAAGAGGTGTAACTAACCACCTCCACCAGATTCTTGATTTATTGAGCAATCTCTTTGATGTCCATGATACCAATTGCCACCATTTCGTACAAACGCCTAAGATTTTTCTAGAAATCAGCAAGATCGGTATTTTCATTTGCGTGTTCCATTCTATCTTGTCTGGAATTGGGGTTGGCAAGAGTTAATCTGGAGAAACTACTGTGGAGATCCCTTGCTGAACCTTCAAGCTCTTGAGCCTGCTCACCACAAAAAAGACCACCGAGGACAGAATTGAGAGTGCTAAATTCCTGTTGAAGAGTCACTTTCTTTTTTGTTGCGACAAGAGAGAGTGTCGACCGCTCCTTCCTTCCACCCAGAACACTTACACCCAAAAATCGAATTGTTGCCTCCTATGAAAGCATGACCTTCAACGAGAATGTTGAACACAACGCCCGAGTTTAAGCACCACAAAGGACCACCAGCTTGTGAAGAGAAATAACAGGTTAAGAAAGTAGCTAGAGCCAACCTTTCCTTAATGAAGACCCTGTTCAGAGGTAAAGACTCCCACGGGATCCCCTGAACAATGCCTTCGTCGACACCAGAAACGATAGCCATCAGAGTCCTCTCCGAAGAAACTTCTGAAGGAAGACATTGAAAATGACGAAGAGACCTGGAGCGTGCGAGCTAGGAGTGCTATAACGTTGAGGGAGATGGCTCGTAAAAGCAGAAAGGATCGAGGTAAGGCCAGTGAGGAGTGGAGACCACGCGTCGGTGAGGAGGGGAGCATGTGAGCAACGTAATAAAACCTTTGAGCCTTCACAAAATTCGATGGGAACGTGTTTGGTACCAAAAAATTCAAACCTTTGATACCACAAGTTCATTAGGGGATGGGTTTGGTTTTTATGCCTAAACCATTGAGGCAATAGTGACCATGAGGGAAGGAGGCCCCTACATTGGCCAAAGCATCTGCTGCGGCATTACTTGCACGAAGAATGTGATAGAATTCATAATTTTTTGATAGGAGAGGGATGATTTTATCATACAGCCGTCCACACTTTATGGATCTTGAGGTGTATGCATTGATCATTTTATATATGACATGTCGTGAGTCTCCAAATATCACTATCGTAGAGAGATTAGTATTAGCAAGAATTTCTATTCCGTGTAAGATAGCCATCCAATCGGCCTCGTTGTTGGTCCTATGGCCTAGACCCCAAGCAAAAAAAATTTTGGTTTGTCCTCTGGGATCCAGAAGGATCCCCCCCGCACCTGCCACCCCTGGGTTTCCCTTTGAGGCACCATCAAAGAAGAAAGCATAGGAATTTCTTTCATGTAGCCAGGCCCTGAACTCACTGGAATTATTTTTTCTCTCCCACGGATATGTGCTTGTGGAATGCTTGATTCTTGTACTAGAGAATTTGGACTGAGGTAGGCTCCTATCTTTTAGAAAAAATTTACACCAAGAAGAATGTGGCTCTGGGATGTTTTTAGATACAGGAAAGTTGATATCTCTCGAAGCAAACTTTTAAGCGATCATTCCCACGGTTTTCGAAACTATACGTGTTGAAACAACTTTCTGATCTTTGAAAATTGCTTTATTTCTACCCAGCCGTAGCTGCCAACATAAATTATTTTGGAATGGTGTTCAAAAGGCACCTGAGGATGGGTTTCTTATTGATATTTCCAAGAAAGTGTTTAGTCCATTCTTCTAGGAGCTGACCCATGGAGTCTGGAGGTATGAAATGAGTACCCGTAGGGAGAACACACTACCAAACCTTCAAAGAAACACTACACTGCAAAAAAATATGATTTGAGGTTTCTATTTCCAAGTGGCAAAGGGCACAACAAGAGGGACCTGCTATCCCCCTTTTTCTGAGATTTTCAGCTGTGAGAAATTTGTTGTGCATCAAAGTCGAGATGAAAGAGTTTACCTTTGGGATACTTTCTGGATGCCAAACCTTTTTCCATAAGCTATCATTTATTGCCAAATCTGTTGTTAGCCTCTTATATCCTTCTTTGATCGTATACTGGCCATTTTTTCCCCAACCGATGCGATCCCTTGTAGCTTCGTTTGTTGGTGTCATGCCATGCAAGGAGGAGAAGAGAAGATTCTTTGCTTCTTCCAAGTGAACCGGGGGGTGAAGTTCCTTCCATCCAATCCATCTCCCCTTCGAATTCCATAAGGAGAGATCATGGAGAGTGAGGATACCAAAGCTCCGAGCCCATTCAACTAATTTGACCAACCCTGGGAGCGAAGAGAGAGTAGGCTTCCCTAGAATGTTGCTCTCCTAGACTTTAATTTTTTTACCATTGTCAGGAATCCAATAATAGTTAGATTGAATTAAATTGATAAAGGCTTTGCATAGGAGACAGAGCGAGGTTCCCTTGCCAGTCCACGAGTTGTCTAAGATTTTTTATCTAGGTCTTTTGATGTATTTTTTCCTTATTACTTTTTTCCACCTTTCCTTCTTTCCTGTGACCAACCTCCCGATCAATTTCAGTCCTAGAGCTTTGTTCATTTGCTCTGGGTCCCTAATGCTCAATCCTCCTATGCTTTTTGATCTTTTGACTGTGTCCCATTTAACCAGATGAAATTTATTTTTCTACACCTTTCCTCCTTGCCAAAGGAATTTTCTGATTTACATACAAATACTATTTATGACACTCTTTGGGGCAAGGATCATCGAGCTAGAGTATATTGGATAAGAGGAGAGAATGGAATGAATGAGAGTGACTTTCCCTGCAAGATTTAACCACTTTGAACCTAGAGAATAGATTTTATTTTTAATCTTTTGAATGACCGATGCCCACATGACAGAAGCAAAAGACTTTTTGGCTATAGGAATACCCAGATAGATGAAATGAGTCTAACTATAAGTAGCATTTATGTGGAGGATTTGAGATATACTACGAAGAGTTGTTACATTGCAGTTTGATCCATAAAGCTGGATTTTGTTCAGGTTGGCAGAGCTTCCAGAAGAAAGGAGGAATAGATCCAGGGGTCTTAATAAATTTCTAGCATTTTGGGGGGAGGCTATGCCTAGCAGAATAGTGTCATCAGCAAATAGAGCATGATTGATTGGCTGAACTCCATTTCTGAAGGAGAGACCTAGAAGGGAGCCTCCGGAGAGTCTTCTACTCAGGGAGTCAGCCACAAGAATATAAAGAAAAGGGGAGAGGGGGCATTCCTGCCTTATCCCTCGGGTGGGCTTAAAAAATTATGAGGGCCTTCCGTTGATTAAAGGGGCTATCTAGGGAGAATTGATGCAAGCTGGAACTTGGTTTATGAAAATGGAGGGGAAACCAAATTTTTTTAACACCAACAAAATGAAGGTGTGTCTTAACCAATCAAAAGCATTTGTCAGATCCAATTTAATAGCCAGACTTGATTTGCCCTTCTTGGTGCTTGAATGTATTGCTTCCTGGACCATAAGGATGTTATCACTAATTTGTCGGCCTAAGATGAAACCTCCTTGATTGGGGCAGATCAGAGATTGAATAATAGGATTGAGTGTTAGAGATAAGGCTTTGGATAAAATTTTATAAGAGGCATTGCAGAGGGAAATAGGTCTGTACCTTTTGATGGAGGAGGGGTTAACCTCTTTGGGAATCAGGGCCAAAAAATGTGGAGTTTGTGGCTCCTCCCATTTTGTCTTTCGACATCCAAGAGATAAGGCACATAAGGTCATTTTTAATTAAATACCACAACATTCTATAGAAACGGATAGGGAAGCCGTCGGGGCTTGGTGCTTTGTTTGGGTGAATATTTCTATTTTTTTTTAGATGGCTCTTGATAATGATGCTTGGCATAGGACTTGAGGGCTGATTTCACCCTTTTGAGTTTCTGTTCCCAAGTGTAGGTCGGAGACCCTGGGATGAAACAAAGCCAAGCATTTGAAATGATGTCCCTAAATCCTTTTGTTTGAATCCAAAGATGATTGAACCTAAAGGGGAGGGGCCCCAAGTTTTCCAAATGCAAAAAAAAGAGACAAATCGGTTTATGATCCGAGATGGCCGTACACAAAATTTTGGACTCAGGAAAATTCCTGAGAAGATGAGTGCTAACTAAAACCTAATCTATCCTGGCAGCTATATGTCTTGGTCCAATTCTTTTGTTGCTCCAGGTGAAGGTCCCATTCTTTGGCTTGATATCCAAAAGACCCCACAGTGAGATCAAGTCCTCTAGTCTTTCTCCGAAGCGGTCCCTTACTTTAGTTCCACCTCTGCGCTCTTTTGCGAAAATAGTGACGTTGAAGTCTCCCACTATGAAGCAAGGGAGAAGCATTTTCCCTTCACATTGTTCCTCAAGGGAATTCCAAATCTTTCTTTCTGCGCTTGGATAGTTGGGCTGTAGATATTCCCTATCCAGAAAATTTCTTTATTTTCCTTATTTTCTAGCTCGATGAACAACCAGTTTTTGTTTTCAATAGCTGTATGCATAACAAAATTTTCACTGTCCCACCAATAGAGAAGGCCTCCAGAGGCTCCATTCGCACTAATGGCTAACCCTTCTCCTTTAGGCCAATTTTTTTTTAAAGTTGCAAGACTGTCTTTCATCATTTTTTTTGTCTCCTGGATGAGAAGGATTGAAACCGATTCCATTGATTTAAATCTTTTGATAACTTCCGTTTTTTGGGAACCTCCTAGTCCTCTGCAATTCCAGGAGACTAGCTTCATTATTTATTAAGATGTCGGAGCGCCTTTTCTTTCTCCTTTTGTTCCTCTTTCGTGCTAAGGAGGTATTTGTTTGCTTGTGAGTTTTTAACCAGGAAGTGAAGATTAGATTGCTTTCCCGCTGCTTTTTCCCTTGCTGCTTCTTGTTCCCTTAGAATCTTGTTTGACTTTCTTCCTTTTTTGGATTGAGGTTCTTGTTCTTCAATGGAGTTGTATGTAGATTCTTCAATGCATGTTTTTTCCCTAGAACATGTGACTAATCCTTCTGAGTTAGCTATTCCTTACTTTTTACCATGGGTTGTGCGAGATTCTTATCCAAGGCATCCTTTTCCTTTGGCAATGGAACTTCTGCTGGGATTTCTTGATCCTGATGCGAAGCCTCTTCTTCATTCTCCTCTGGGTTTTTGAACTCTGTTTCTTCAGTATGTAGGGCTTTAAACAAATTTCTGGAAATGCTCTTTGTCGGGATGTGAGACTGCTTTGCTGCTGTTGGTTTTGCATTTTTCTTCCCGCTTACTACATTCCATCCTTCTTCTTGCAGACCTTCAAGGTTGTATTTCTCCGGGTTTTTTCGAACAGGATTTAGCGAAATGCCCATATTCATGACAGTCTTTGCATTTGAAGGGGATTTGCTCATAATCCAATGTCTGCAGATGGTTCTAGCCATCAATGGAGAGGTTAATAGCTTCCGGCAAGCCTCTCTCAAGATCAACCTCAACAAGATTCTGGCACATGAGAACATTGGGGCTTTTGGCTCTGACTTATCCACGTATTTTCCCATGGTATTTCCTATTGCTCTAAAGTCCTTAGGCAGTGAAGAGGGAGGTGGGGGAGCTTTACCCAAATTGGGGCTGCCTTAGGGATATCTTTCTTAGGGTTGAAGGAGAGATCCCATTTGTTAAGATACATTCCTCTTGGACCCATAAAGTAAGGACCATTCCAGAATATCAGATACTGATCCTCTTTCTTCTAAAAGATGAAGGAAAAATAATCTTTCCCATAGAAAATTTGCTGAACCTCTCCTTGAATGAGGGTTCTCTAGTTTTTATTGAGCCAGACATCAACCGAACGAGAAGACGGCCAAAGCCTGTGAACAAGCCTATGAGGCCTTTCTCAAAGCGTGACCGCTTTCCTTTTAGAAGCAGCAGAGGAGATTTTTACCTCTGCAACTGGATGCTTAGCTCTGGCCTTCATTACCGACATAAATTATGTACTACGAAGGCGCAAGTTGCAATCTTGACATTTTTTACATAAATCGCAGTTACTTTTTAGTGTAAATGAGTGACATCAACGCTCATACCATTCAATACGTAAGTCATGCGACATCAGCGTATGCCCGATACCATCATCATCGTGCTGGTTGAGCTATTTAAACACCCAGCAGCTCGTCCAGTTCTCAAGCCACGAGCTACAGTTCTCTGTCCACAGTAATATCGTCCAATGGAGTTTCGCACGACTATTTTGCTCTGTTGCTCTGCTTTGGTTCTGTTAGCACCCATTGTGAAATGTAACTATCCAGCTCCTGTGGTTATATGTTCCCACTGCAGTGTTTCAAATGCTTATGGTATGTTTCTCGATCGAAGTGCATGCAGAGCTTCCCAAGTTGTGTACCCTGCCTCGGAAGACCAACTTCGGGAGGCAGTTATGGAGGCTATTCAGAAGATCCAGAAGATGAGAGTTTTGACGTGATACTTCAGTAGTTTCACCAAGCTGGCATGCCCAGGCGGAGAATTCGGTCTGATAATCAGCACTCGAGATCTAAATCATGTTATTAAAGTGGACAAAGACAACATGAGAATGACGTTCGAGAGCGGTGTGACGCTCCAGCAACTGATTCAAGCTACTGCATAGCACGACTTATCTTTTCCTCATTCGCCTAACTGGTTTGGTGCAACTCTAGGGGGAATTCTAGGGACGAGTAGTCACGGCAGTTCGTTGCTCGGGAAGGGTAGTGTTGTTCATGAATATGTTGTGGGGATGAGATTAGTAATCCTGGCTTCCAGAGATGAGAGATATGCTAAGGTTGTGAGCCTCACTGAACAAGACGAGAATCTAAACGCAGCCAAAGTTTCTTTAGGGCTTCTCGGAGTCATTTCTCAGGTATGAAATATATGTTTATCATTATGATACATTTTTTAATATTTTGTTATTTATGTATTAGCTTCCCTAATATTTTTAATATTTTGTTATTTATGTAGTAAACAAGATATTATTTATTAATGCATTAAATATTTTTAATTTGAAAAAACATTTACACATGCTAAAATTTCAAATTTCAAATATATGATAACTTATATGACCTGTAACCTTAAACACGAACTCTATTTTTAATAGGTTGTTAAGTCTTTTTATTCCTATAATTACACTCTCATCCAGATTAATAGAACTCTTTCCTAATTTCAAATTTCAAATATATGATAACTTATATGACTTGTAATGTTAAACAGGAATTCTAATTTCAATAGGTTGTTAAGTCTTTTTATTCCTATAATTACACTCTCATCCAGATTAATAGAACTCTTTCTTTTCATGAGGCTCATCCATAAGAGTTAGTATAGCTCTTACTCTCTCACTGGAAGTGCTATGATTAAGCATGGACGCTTCATCTTAGATCGAGTGGGGAATGCCTTTTTTATAAAGATCTTGTTCGTCCCATGGAGTTTGGAAAATCAGCTTGTTTTTCCATGGGGCAGCTATTGACATTAAGGTTGACTGTTAGGTGAATTTGCTAGAGCACTGAATATTTGTGCACAGGTGAATTTGCTAGAGCACTGAATATTTGTGCTTTCTTTCTTTGCTTAGGTGAATTTGCTTGAGCACCGAATATTTGTGCCTTTTTTCTTTTGATGAGGTTCATTTACAATCCTCGTTAATCTAGGAAATTATATGCTATGACTCTCTCATTAGGGTGTTGTGATCTAGCTTAGACAATTCCTCTCACTGGAAGGTTGGCCTTTTTTCTTAAGATCCTATTTGTTTCATTGAGCATATTAGCCAACCATCTTTACATTCAGTTGTTGGATCTCTACTTGTATGCTAAGTGGAAGCTATTGGAATCAAGGTTGATAGATGACTGAATTTGTTCTTGGTGTGATTAATTGTGCTCTCTCCTTTTGTCTACACCCATTAATTGTTACATAAATGTCAGTGAAAATTTCCTATTTTTCTATTAAATTTTCTTATCTTTGTTTTTTTTGTTACTTGTAGATTTTACTACGTTTTACTTATTAGGGAGTGTTGATGTTGATATTTCCATTGTATGCCAACCTTCTACTTTTTAGGGAGTGTTGGTGTTTCTATTTTCATTCTATACCAATCTAAGTGAGTTGTAACCTTACTTAGTATTTCTCAGTATGACAATTATTTTTAACTTATTGTTAAGTATCTTTATTCTTATAAAAGAGACAACCTCTATTGTAATTATTCATCTATATTAATAAAAATTATATTTTTAAAGAAAACTCATTTACAATCTTAGGATCCTTACAAAATCAATTAGTACAATATGTTTGTATAATCCTCTTCAAATCTAAGAAAAAAAAATATTTACTACTATTTATATTTTAAATATAAACTCATCTTCCTCATATCTATGAAAAATATACTTTTTTTTAACAGAAACTATGAAAGGATTAATATTAAATAGGCTGTGCATAGCCATATGTTACATAAAATCATTATGTGAGAGTTCATGTTGTTCTGAAAAGGAAAAGGAAAAACAGGGCCAAAGAGATGACCATAAAAAGCCAAACAGAGTTTTTACATAGGTGCTAGAAACAGAGGTAGTATACACCCTAATAAACTGTTGATTAAGAAACAGACAAAAAAACATGGACTATCAAAACCATTAAAAGTTGCTTGGGTGCTTCAGTGGCTGAACAACTGTTGCCTCCTCCATAAGATGAACTGCCCCTGAAAGATTTTCATTTACTTGAGTGCCTTGGTTCATGTTTACTAAAAGCTGGAGGTCCTCCTGAATCCAGTCCACCTTACCCATTATTTCTTTGAGATTCATCTCTGTGTCATCAATCCTGGAGTCGTGATTGCTGATCTGATAAGAGGTGTAACTAACCACCTCCACCAGATTTTTGACTTATTGAGCAATCTCTTTGTTATCGATGATACCAATTGCCACCATTTCGTACAAATGCCTAAGATTTTTCTTCAAATCAGCAAGATCAGCATTTTCATTTGCATGGTCCATTCTGTCTTGTCTAGAATTGGGGTTGGCAAGAGTTAATCTGGAGAAACTACTGTGGAGATCCCTTGCTGAACCTTTGAGCTCTTGAGCCTGCTCACCACAAAAAATACCACCCAGGACAGAATTGAGAGTGCTAAATTCCTGCTGAAGAGTCACTTTCTTTTTTGTTGCGACAAGAGAGAGTGCCAACCACTCCTTCCTTCCACCCAGAACACTTACACCCAAAAATCGAATTGTTGCCTCCTATGAAAGGCTGACATTCAATGAGAATGTTGAACACAATGCCTGAGTTTAAGCACCACAAAGGACCACCGGCTTGTGAAGAGCAATAATAGGTTAAGAAAGTAGCTAGAGCCAACCTTTCCTTGATGAAGACCCTGGTCAGAGGTAAAGACTCCCACGGGATCCCCTTAACAATGCCTTCATCGACACTAGAAATGATAGCCAGTAGAGTCCTCTCTGGAGAATACACAGAGCGAGAGGAAAGCACGCCGTTAGCAAAAGGAGCATGGAGATACGGAAAACTTCCGAAAAAATCCAAATTGAAAATGATGAAGAGACCTGGAGCGTGCGAGCTAGGAGTGCAACAACGCTAAGGGAGATGGCTCATAAAAGCAGCAAGGATTGAGGTAAGGGAGGTGAGGAGTGGAGACCATGCGTCGGCGAGGAGGGGAGCATGTGAGCAACGTAGTAAAACCTTTGAGCCTTCACAAAATTCGATGGGAATGTGTTTGGTACCAAAAAATTCAAACCTTTGATACCACAAGTTCATTAGGGGATGGGTTTGGTTTTTATGCCTAAACCATTGAGACAATAGTGAGCCTGAGGGAAGGAGGCCCCTACATTGGCCAAAGCATCTACTGCGACATTATTTGCACGAAGAATGTGATAGAATTCATAATTTTTTGATAAGAGAGGGATGATTTTATCATACAGCCGTCAACACTTTATGGAGCTTGAGGTGTATGCATTGATCATTTTATATATGACATGTATTGAGTCTCCAAATATCGCTATCCTGGAGAGATTAGTATTAGCCAAAATTTCCATTCCGTGTAAGAGAGCCATCCACTCGGCCTCGTTGTTGGTCCTATGGCCTAGACCCCAAGCAAAATTTTGTTCGGTTTGTCCTCCAGGATCCAGAAGGATCCCCCCCGCACCTGCCACCACTGGATTTCCCTTTGAGGCACCATCAAAGAAGAAAGCATAGGAATTTCTTTCATGTAGCCAGGCCCTGAACTCACTACAATTCTTTCTTATCTCCCACGGATATGTGCTTATGGAATGCTTGATTCTTGTACTAGAGAATTTGGACTGAGGGAGGCTCCTATCTTTTAGAAAAATTCTACACTAAGAAGAATGTAGCTCTGGGATGTTTTCAGTTATAGGAAAGTTGATATCTCTCAAAGCAAACTTTTCAGCGATCATTCCCACAGTTTTCGAAACTATACGTGTTGAAACAACTTTCCGATCTTTGAAAATTGCATTATTTCTGGCCAACCATAGCTGCCAACATAAATTATTTTGGAATGGTGTTCCAAAGGCGCCTAAGGATGGGTTTCTTATTGAGATTTCCAGGAAAGTGTTTAGTCCATTATTCTAGGAGCTGAGCCACAGAGTCCGGAGGTCTGAAATGAGTACTCGAAGGGAGAACACAGTGCCAAACTTTCAAAGAAACACTACACTGCAGAAAAATATAATTTGAGGTTTATGTTTCCAAGTGGTAAAGGGCACAATGAGAGGGACCTGCTATCCCCCTTTTTCTGATATTTTCAGCTGTGAGAAATTTGTTGTGCATCAAAGTCGAGATGAAAGAGTTTACCTTTGGGATACTGTCTGGATGCCAAACCTTTTTTCCATAAGCTATCCTTTGTTGCCAGATCCATTGTTAGCCTCTTATCTCCTTCTTTGACCGTATATTGGGCATTTTTTCCCCAACCGATGCGATCCCTTATAGCTTCGTTTGTTGGTGTCATGCCATGCAGGGAGGAGAAGAGAATATTCTTTGCTTCTTCCAAGTGAACTGCGGGGTGAAGTTCCTTCCAACCAATCTAGCTCCCCTTCGAATTCCATAAGGAGAGATCATGGAGAGTGAGGATACCAAAGCTGCGAGCCCATTCAGCTAATTCAACCAACCCTGGGAGCGAAGAGACAGTAGGCTGCCCTAGAATGTTTCTCTCCTAGACTTTAATTTTTTGACCATTGCCGGGAATCCAATAATAGTTAGATTGAATTAAATTGATAAAGGCTTTGCACAGGAGCCAGAGCGAGGTTCCCTTGCCAGTCCACGAGTTGTCTAAGATTTTTGATCTAGGTCTTTTGATGTATTTTTTCCTTATTACTTTTTTCCACCTTTCTTTCTTTCCTGTGACCAACCTCCAGATCAATTTTTCTCCTAGAGCTATGTTCATTTGCTCTGGGTCCCTAATGCCCAATCCTCCTTTGCTTTTTGATCTTTTGACTGTGTCCCATTTAACCAAATGAAATTTCTTTTCTGCACCTTTCCTCCTTGCCAAAGGAATTTTCTTATTTCCATACAAATACTATTTATGACACTCTTTGGGGCAAGGATCATCGAGCTAGAGTATATTGTATAAGAGGAGAGAATGGAATGAATGAGAGTGATTTTCCCTGCAAGATTTAACCACTTTGAACCCAGAGAATGGATTTTATTTTTAATCTTTTGAATGAACGATTCCCACATGACAGAACCAAAAGACTTTTTGGCTATAGGAATACCCAGATAGATGAAATGAGTCTAATTATAAGTAGCATTTATGTGGAGGATTTGAGATATACTACGAAGAGTTGTTACATTGCAGTTCCATCCATAAAGCTGGAATTTGTTCAGGTTGGTAGAGCTTCTAAAAGAATGGAGGAATAGATCCAGGGGTCTTAAGAAGTTTCTGGCAATTTGGGGGGAGGCTATGCCTAGTAGAATAGTGTCATCAGCAAATAGAGCATGATTGATTGGTTGAACTCCATTTATGAAGGAGAGACCTAGGAGGGAGCCTTTGGAGAGTCTTCTACTCGGGGAGTCAGCCACAAGAATATAAAGAAAAGGGGAGAGGGGGCATCCCTGCCTTATCCCTCGAGTGGCGTTAAAAAATTCTGAGGGCCTTCCATTGATTAAAGGGGCTATCCGGGGAGAATTGATGCAAGCTTGAACTTGGTTTATGAAAATGGAGGGGAAACAAAAAAAATTTAACACTAGCAAAATGAAGGCGTTTCTTAACTAATCAAAAGCATTTGTTAGATCCAATTTAATAGCCAGACCTGATTCATCCTTCTTGGTGCTTGAATGTATTGCTTCCTGAACCATAAGGATGTTATCACTGATTTGTCGGCCTGAGATGAAACCTCCTTGATTGGGTTAGATCGGAGATTGAATAATAGGCTTGAGTGTTAGAGATAAGGCATTGGAGAAAATTTTATAAGAGGCATTACAGAGGGAAATAGGTCTGTACTTTTTGATGGAGGAGCTATTAGCCTCTTTGGGAATCAGGGCCAGAAATGTGGAGTTTGTGGCTCCTCCCATTTTTCCTTTCGACATCCAAGAGATAAGGCGCATAAGGTTCTTTTTAATTAAAGACCAAAACATTCTATAGAAACGGATAGGGAAGTCGTCGGGGCTTGGTGCTTTGTCCAGGTGGAGGGTCCATATGGCCTTCTTAACTTCTTCTTCTGAGATGGGGGATTCAAGTTGGAGAATTTCCTCTGGGCTAATCAGAGCAGGGATATCTCAAACCATTTCATCCATATTTTCCTGCGAAACATACTCTTCATCATTGTACAAACTTTCAAAGAAGCCTCTTACCTCAGTGCTAATTGCCGCTTGTCCTGTGATGGCTGTGCCGTCTTCATTTTTGAGCTCCCTTATTGTGTTCCCATCTATCTCTCTGCATTGATTTTGAAAATATTTTGTGTTTTGATCTCCCCCTTTAAGCTAGAGAACCCTCGAGCGTAATCTCCATCCCTCTTCCTCTTGTCTTATAATTGATTGCATACTTTTTTCAAGTTCTATTTCTCTAAGGAGGTGCTCTCTACTGATTTCACTTTCCTCGATATCCACTTGAAGGGCTTCCATTTTTTTTAAGATTTCTATTTTTTTTAAATGGCTCTTGATAATGATGTTTGACCCAGGACTTGAGGGCTGATTTCACTGTTTTGATTTTATGTTCCCAAGTGTAGGCTAGAGACCCTGGGATGAAACAAAGCCAAGCATTTGAAATGATGTCCTTGACTCCTTCCGATTCAAGCCAAAGATGACTGAACCTAAAGGTGAGGGGCCCCAAGTTTTCCAAAGGTGAAAAAAAGAGACAAATCGGTTTATGATCCGAGATGGCCGTACACAAAAGTTTGGACTCAGGAAAAGTCCTGAGAAGATGAGTGCTAACTAAAATCCGATCTATCCTGGAAGCTATATGTCCCGGTCCAATTCTTTAGTTGCTCCAGATGAAGGTCCCATTCTTTTGCTTGATATCCAAAAGACCCCACAGCGAGATCAGGTCCTCCAGTCTTTCTCCAACGGGGTCCCTTACTTTAGTTCCACCTCTGCGCTCTTCTGCGAAAATAGTGACGTTGAAGTCTCCCGCTATGAAGCAAGGGAGAAGCATTTTCCATTCACATTGTTCCTCAAGGGAATTCCAAATCTTTCTTTCTGCGCTTGGATAGTTGGGCCGTAGATATTCCCTATCCAGAACATTTCTTTATTTTCCTTATTTTCTAGCTTGATGAACAACCAATTTTTGTTTTCAATAGCTGTATGCATAGCAAAATTTTTGTTGTCCCACCAACTGAGAAGGCCTCCAAAGGCTCCATTCGCACTAATGGCTAACCCTTCTCCTTTAGGCCATTTTTTTTTAAAGTTGCAAGACTGTCTTCCATTGTTTTTTTTGTCTCCTGGATGAGAAGGATTGAAACCAATTCCATTGATTTAAATCTTTTGATCACTTCAATTTTTTGGTAACCTCCTAGTCCTCTGCAATTCCAGGAGACCAACTTCATTATTTCTTAAGATGTCGGAGTGCCTTTTCTTTCTCCTTTTTTTCCTCTTTCGTGTGAAGGAGGTATTTGCTTGCTTGTGAGTTTTTAACCAGGAAGTCAAGATTAGATTGCTTTCTTGTTGCTTTTTCCCTTGCTGCTTCCTGTTCCCTTAGAATCTTGTTTGACTTTCTTCCTTTTTTGGATTGAGGTTCTTGTTCTTCAATGGAGTTGTATGTAGATTCTTTAGTGCATGCTTTTTCCCTAGAACGTGTGATTGATCCTTCTGAGTTGGCTATTCCTTCCTTTTTACCATGGGTTGTGCGAGATTCTCATCCGGGGCATCCTTAGGGATATCTTTCTCAAGGTTGAAGGAGAGATCCCATTTGTTAAGATACATTCCTCTTGGACCCGTAAAGTAAGGACCATTCCTAAAGATCAGATCCCGATCCTCTTTCTTCTCAAAGATGAAGGAAAAATAATCTTTCCCACAGAAGATTTACTGAACCTCTCCTTGAATGAGGGTTCTCCAGTTTTTATTGAGCCAGACATCAACCAAACGAGGAGACGGCTAGAGCCCTGTGAACAAGCCTATGAGGCCTTTCTCAGAGCGTGGCCGCTTTCCTTTTAGAAGCACCAGAGGAGAGTTTTACCTCTAGAATTTCAGAACGCTTGACAAATCGTGAAGAAGGAGGAGCATTAGAAGAAGGGGGAGGAATGGAGGCGAAGATGTTATGGAAGCGGTCTTCAAACGAGTCAGGGTCCGGGGGATCCATGGACGGAGGCCAAGAGGGCCTGCGAAGCCGACAGTCCACGAACCCTAGGAAATGCTTGGATCAGATTATATAGAATCCACGCATTTACAATGGGTGACAAGAAAAATATACTTATTAATCTCCATATTCTGAAATACTTATATTAATATAAATAAAATAAATATAATAATTTTGTCTAAAATATAAACTCATACTCCTCATATTTATGAAAAATATATTTATTAATCTCTATAATTTAAAATATAAACTCATGAATGTATGTATATTAATATAAATAAAATAAATATAATAATTTTTGGAGGTTACATTTTCAAATAGAGAAAATATATAAGCACATGTAGATATAATTATATAAATATTAATAATAATGAAATAAATATAATATTGTTTTGAGGTTACGTTTTCGAATCCAGAAAAGAGATTTTATTAAGTAGTCACGTTGTCCATTGAAAAAACTTTTATAAAAAATAAAACGCACATTGACATTTTTATTACTCTATTTAGGCTACGGCGAAACTTAGTCAGCTTTAGGCTACAATTATATCTAATCATGAAGCAATTTACCTAAAACAACCATTACAAAACATAATAACGGTAACTGTCCTCCTCTGATTGAATGTTTCCCTCGTTAGTAGTTACGTGTCTTAATCTGAATTTACATATATTCAGCAACAACTAATAATATGCATAAATGCGTTTCTCAGACATCTCATGTATAGCAAGTTTCTCTTGCATATACACTGTTGCTCTGTAACTTCATGATTCGTTTAATCGTGACCATAGATTGTTCAAGGAGATGAAATTTTTCATGCCCGAATGCTAAAATACTTGACGTATGAAAATTTTCTTATCCTGTTTCTGTCAATGCTAATAATCTTCACGTTTTTTTACTGAGTATTGTGCAGGTAACCCTCCAACTGCAGCCTATGTTCAAACGTAACGTCACCATCAATGAAAAAGATGACGTCGATCTCGAAAGCCAGATAGAGAAGTTTGGCTCCGAGTACGAATTCGCAGCTGTTACTTGGTATCCTGCTATGAAAAGGGTCCTTTATAGAATGGACAATCGCGAGCCTAATACGTCGGCTGGGAACGGAGTAAACGATTTCATCGGATTTCAAGCTATTTCAAAGAAGCAATTAACATATTTAAGGACAGCATGTAATAAAAGCCAACCTGTATAGATTATATATAGGATAGGTCTTTATATTTACATCATAAGAATTCTGTGTAAATAACAAGTAAGTAGATTGTTGAAGATGAATCAATTGTATTATTCAGATTGATTTTATGGTGGTCTATAATTTTATGATTGTAGATTCAGATAACAAGTTAAATGAGTATACTTATATAATCATGCATATCCAGTTAGTGAGTTCCAGATGTAGTTACTTAAATTCACTGTTCTTAATTTCTCTTAAATCATTTACCTTTGGATCTGCAGAGCGGACGGCAGAAGACTTAAAGTCCGATGATTTCAAGTGCTCAATCGCCAAGTCTGAGTTTGATAAGTTTCTCACAAGCCGTACAGGACTAAAGAACGACGGTAAAAAGTTTATAGAGTATCCAGTAATTGGATATCAGAAAAACATGCAATCATCCGGATCGTGTCTTCAGAGTGTGGAGGAGGACGAAGCGTGCCCATGGGATCCTCAAATCGAAGGCCCGCGTTTCTTTGAGATTGGATTCAGTATCGGCATTTCTAAGGTCGGACAATTTCTTTCGGACGTGAAGAAGCTGAGGGACATGGTTTCCCCAAAAAGCCTTTGTGGGGTTGAAGTGTACAATGGTTTTCAAATGCGGTATGTAAAAGCTTCGACTGCTTATCTGGGAAAGCAAGAGGATTCAGTCGAAATCGAAATGAAGTACTATCGGGCAGATGATCCCACCACCCCGAGACTGTCTCAAGATGTGTTCGAGGAAATAGAGCAAATGGCTCTCGAGAAATATGAAGCTTTGCCACACTGGGGAAAGAACCGGAACCTTGCATTTCATGGGGTGATGAAAAAATATAAGAATTATAAGGCCTTTCTACAAGTCAAGAACAAATACGATCCTGCGGGACTCTTCTCCAATGAGTGGACGGATAGTGTTCTGGGAATAGGGCAGGCAGAGGGAGTGATCATAAAGAAGGCCGATGGATGTGGTATGGAAGGACTATGCGTCTGCTCGGCTGATAGGCATTGTGCTCCCGAGAAAGGCTACTTCTGCAAATTTGGTAGGTTTCACAAGGAAGCGCGCGTATGTGGACCAAAGGAGGATCACATCCCTGAATTCGCGATACATCGGACCTGCACCGTTTACCATACACTCATTGAATATATGTCTACTTACTGTGATGAACATAAAGTTGCAGCCAAAGTTTAGATAAATTTGTTTAGATTTTGATACTTTGAACTTAAGTAGTATTTGACAGACTTGAACTTAAGTAGTATTTGACAAACTTTGATACTTTGAACTTAAGTAGTATTTGATACTTTGAACTTAAGTAGTTTATTTTATTTAAATTTTATTATATGTTTAGAGGTGTTTTTATTATTGTGTATAGATCATCCTATGCTTATTTACATTAAGTTTATAAATATGTTGAGTTTTTTTTGAATGCATATTGAATGTTTATTTGCATTATGTGTTGTATAGGTTATTTAATGTTTAGATGTGTTTTTATTGTTGTGTATAGGTCATCTCATGCTTATTTACATCAAGTTTAGAAAGATCTTGAGTTTTTTATTTTCATTTTAAGTGCATATATGTTTTAATTGTGATGTCTAGGTCATTCAATATTCACTTGCATTATATTCTACGTAAGTGAATTAATGTTTACTTGTATTATGTTGAGAAACATATTATGTTATATGTATTTGAGAAATCAAATTTAAATGTATGTTAGGCGTAGGTGTTTTACTTCATGTGACCACAATGTTGTCATTTATTTGATGTATTAGATGATTATATTTTTTAAATAAAGCTATCATTCCACAAAAGTGGGTTCCATTTTAAATTTTAGACATATGTCTTAATTGTTATCTATAGGTCATTCAATATTTAATTGTGTAGTATCCCAAATTTTGGACCTACCATTTACTGGCATAAGCCTATTGATCATAATGATTATATCCTCCTGCGAGTCCTATGATTGAGGATACACACAAGACATTATTTGACTTGGCAGATACATTGCTTTAGCATGGGACTGATGTCCAAGGCAATGTAGGCCAAGGGGTTGGCACTTCTAAGGCCATCCCATCTGCAGATCACACAGGAGATGTAGAGTGTTCAAAGCGTCGTGTTACTCCATACGCTTGCACATCGTGTGGAGGCATATGCTATGGCCCTGCTTTAGACTTCTGGAACAATGGATTACTTCGATTTGTAAGTAAAACTCATTATTTTCATATTATATTTTGTTTCATATCACAATTTTCAATTGTTTCGCAATTTATTTCTATTTAATTATCTAACAAATTATGTGAACAAATATACAGCTGGTGTCCCATGGCACACCAAAGTCACATAGTCCGTCAATCAATGTTGAGAACATTGATGCGGTTGTCAATGTTGCATATGGGTTTGGTTCTTCACTATTAGCGGTAAGAACTATACTTGTTAATTTGTCAACTTTATTTACATATTTATAGTAGAGATTGTAACATTCAATAAATCCTAATTTTGATACAACATGTTTTATGCAGGGTGATCAGGATGAGTACATTGAATCTCAGCCTAGTCCCTCTCATGTAGAGGTAGATTCCCAAACACAGGTATTATTTTAAATATGCTTTTAATTATGTTTCACTTTCTTTGGAAAATTAATTTTTCGTCGATCATGTATATGTCTCGTTTTCTTGGTATTATCTGACATTGACATATGTTACATTATGCAAGAAACTATTGAGCCATTGGTTCTTGAAGACCACCAACGCGAGGTTGTTGTCAACCCACCTCTTCCCCCCCGCCATGTACATGTATGTTTTGCTTTCTTTAAAAACATCATTTTTCGTCCATGTAGTATATATGTTTGTGATTCTTTCTATTATCTAAATTTTACATATGTTATTTTATGCAAGCTTCTATTAAGGCACCAATGCTTGAAGAGCACCAAATTGATGACCCACCTATCACGAGCGAGCAGGTACATTTATGTAGACTTCCGGGACGATGGATTACTTCGATTTGTAAGTAAAACTCATTATTTTCATATTATATTTTGTTTCATATCACAATTTTCAATTGTTTCGCAATTTATTTCTATTTAATTATCTAACAAATTATGTGAACAAATATACAGCTGGTGTCCCATGGCACACCAAAGTCACATAGTCCGTCGATCAATGTTGAGAACATTGATGTGGTTGTCAATGTTGCATATGGGTTTGGTTCTTCACCATTAGCGGTAAGAACTATACTTGTTAATTTGTCAACTTTATTTACATACTTATAGTAGAGATTGTAACATTCAATAAATCCTAATTTTGATACAACATGTTTTATGCAGGGTGATCAGGATGAGTACATTGAATCTCAGCCTAGTCCCTCTCATGTAGAGGTAGATTCCCAAACACGGGTATTATTTTAAATATGCTTTAAATTCATTTTTCATCCATCATGTATATGTCTCGTTTTCTTGGTATTATCTGACATTGACATACGTTACGTTATGCAGGAAACCATTGAGCCATTGGTTCTTGAATACCACCAACGCGAGGTTGTTGTTGACCCACCTCTTCCCCCCCTCCAGGTACATGTATGTTTCGCTTTCTTTGAAAACATCATTTTTCTTCCATGTAGTATATATGTCTATGATTCTTTCTATTATCTGAATTTAACATATGTTATTTTATGGAAGCTTCTATTAAGGCACTAATGCTTGAAGAGCACCAGATTGATGACCCACCTATCATGAGCGAGCAGGTACATTTATGTATCGCTTTCTTTTAATTGTGATTTTAATGATTCAACATGTGCCTTTTTAATTTTTTGAAATTGTCTAATTGTATCGTTATCCTTTTGTACGTAGGAACGTGAGTTTGATGAATATGTCCAAAAAGAGAGCTTCTTCGCCAGTACAAGTAGAAGTCCTTTTCTCTCGTTGCTAGTTAAATGATCCACTGGTTACACACCTCCTCTGATAAGGCAGCAGGTAAGTTTATGTATCGCTTTCTTTGTACGTTTATGTATGGCTTTCCCTGATTTGGTGCTTTCTCTTTGTACATTTTTGTAGGTTTATGTATTGATTTGACATATGTTACTTTATGCAGGAATCTATTAAGACAGTGGTGCTTGAGGAGCACCAAAGTGAGGTTGTTGTATGCCCACCTCTTCCCCCCAGCCAGGTACATGTATCTTTTGCTTTCTTTGGAAACATCATTTTTTTTCCATGTAGTATATATGTCTCTGATTCACTATTTTATCTGAAATTGAAATATATGTTACTTTATGCAGGCTTCTAGTGAGGCACCGGTGCGTGAAGAGCACCAAATCGATGACCCACATTTGAGGAGCCAGCAGGTACATTTATGTATCACTTTCTTTGTATGTTTGTGTATCGCTTTCTTTGATTTGGTGCTTGAAGAGACCCAAATCAGTGACCCACCTCTTCCCCCCCAATGTACATGTATATTTGTTGACATTGGCATATATATATTTTTTATGCAGCTTGATAGTGAGCAAGTGGTGCTTGAAGAGCGCCCAATTAGGGTCGTTGTTAGTGAGCCACCACGACCCACCATTACGTACTCACGTATAGTAAGTAAAAATGTTATTTTGGTTTTGGAATTTGAGCAAATGTACATAGAATTTTTAAAGGTTGGTAAACTAACTTACAAAATTTGGTTTTTCTGCAGTCTCCACTGATGCGACCTATCCCTCTTGTTCAACAATGGGGATCACCAGTGAGCAGTCAGAAAAGAAAGATAGACTTCTCCGAAGACATTGGCAGTGGCAGCGAAAGAGGGGATAACTAGAATAAATGTATAGGGAGGATACATAGATGTAATTTTTTGTTCATATACACACAGATGTACTTTTTGAGATCCACTATTTTTTATTATGGCCATGTGGCATGCCAATTTTTGTATCATTATTTCTATACATATATAATATAAAGCAAGGTTCAAATTTATACATATATGGTTGACTTGATCTTTGAACATGATATGGTTGACTTGATCTTGGAACATGATATGTATGGTTCACCTATGTTATATAATGATATGTGTGGTTCACATGTGTGCTAACTTATGAATTTCCAATACTTAAAGAAAGAATTTATGACTCATCAACTTTTTAACATTATGGCTATCCTCAACTTTTTAACATCATAAGCATACCATACACTAACTAAATTGCATACACTAACAATCATAACACTAAGTCATGAATGGATGTGTAATATACCATATCATACCCTACAATACCCTATGATACTAACATCATAGCATTCTGACATACAATAACATACCCTACAAAAACCTATGATACTAACATCATACCATACTAACATACAATAACATACCATAACATAACATACTAACATCATACCATATTAACATACCATACCGTTGTAATATACCATACAATAACATCATAACACTAAGTCATCCATGCATGTGTAATATACCATATCATACCCTATCATACTAACATCATACCATACTAACATACATCATACCCTACAAACCCTAGTTGGTTTTCAATATGTACATACATCCATGTGTTTCTAGTTCCATCTCATAACTTGTAAAGCGGTCACTAAACCATAGTTCCATGTCATAAATTGTCAAGTCTAGTTGGTGCATGCAAATTGGTGTTCATCAAACCCTAGTTGGTTTCCAATTTGTACATGTCCATGTGTTTCTAGTTCTCTCTCTTAAATTTTAAATTGCTCACTAGACCCTAGTATCTCATTATTTTTCAACCCTAGTTGGTTTCCAATTTCTAGTTCCCTCTCTTAACTTGTAAATTGCTCACTAAAACCTAGTTCCATCTCATTATTTGTCAACCCTAGTGATAGCATGCAAATTGGTGTTCATGAAAACCTAGTTGGTTTCAAATTTGTACATGGCCATGTGTTTCTAGTTCCCTCTCTTAACTTGTAAATTGCTCGCTAAACCCTAGTTCCATCTCATTATTTGTCAACCCTAGTGATAGCATGCAAATTGGTGTTTTTGAAAGCCTAGTTAGTTTCTGATTTTTGCATGGCCATGTCTTTCTAGTTTTGTCTCATAACTTGAAAAGAGCTCACTAAACCCTAGTTCCATCTCATTATTTGTAAACCCTAGTGATAGCATGCAAATTGGTGTTCATGAAAACCTATTTGGTTTTTGATTTGTACATGGCCATGTGTTTCTAGTTCCTCTCTTAACTTGTAAATTGCTCACTAAACCCTAGTTCCATCTCATTATTTGTCAACCCTAGTGATAGCATGCAAATTGGTGTTTTTGAAAGCCTAGTTAGTTTCTGATTTGTACATGGCCATGTATTTCTAGTTCTATCTCATAACTTGTAAAGAGCTCACTAAACCCTAGTTCTATTTCATTATTTGTCAACACTAGTGATAGCATGCAAATTGGTGTTAATGCAATCCTAGTTGGTTTCCGATTTGAACATGGCCATGTGTTTCTAGTTCCCTTTCTTAACTTGTAAATTGCTCACTAAACCCTAGTTCCATCTCATTATTTGTCAACCCTAGTGATAGCATGAAAATTGGTGTTTTCAAAAGCCTAGTTAGTTTCTGATTTGTACATGGCCATGTCTTTCTAGTTCTGTCTCATAACTTGTAAAGAGCTCACTAAACCCTAGTTCCATCTCATTATTTGTCAACCCTAGTGATAGCATGCAAATTGGTGTTCATGAAAGCCTAGTTGGTTTTCAATTTGTACATGGCCATGTGTTTCTAGTTCTCTCTCTTAACTTGTAAATTGCTCACTAAACCCTAGTTCCATCTCATTATTTGTCAACCCTAGTGATAGCATGCAAATTGGTGTTTATGAAAGCCTAGTTAGTTTCTAATTTGTGCATGCCCATGTCTTTTTAGTTCTATCTCATAACTTGTAAAGAGCTCACTAAACCCTAGTTCCATCTCATTATTTGTCAACCCCAGTGATAGCATGCAAATTGGTGTTCATGAAAGCCTAGTTGGTTTCTGATTTGTACATGGCCATGTGTTTCTAGTTCCCTCTGTTAACTTGTAAATTTCTCACTAAACCTAGTCCCATCTCATTATTTGTTAACCCTAGTGATAGCATGCAAATTGGTGTTTGTGAAAGCCTAGTTAGTTTCTGATTTGTACATGGCCATGTCTTTCTAGTTCCATCTCATAACTTGTAAAGAGATCACTAAACCCTAGTTCCATCTCATTATTTGTCAACCCTAGTGATAGAATGCAAATTGGTGTTCATGAAAGCCTAGTTGGTTTTCGATTTGTATATGGCGATGTGTTTCTAGTTCCCTCTCTTAACTTGTAAATTGCTCACTAAACCCTAGTTCCATCTCATTATTTGTCAATCCTAGTGATCGCATGCAAATTGGTGTTAGTTTCTGATTTGTACATGGCCATGTCTTTCTAGTTCCGTCTCATAACTTGTAAAGAGCTCACTAAACCCTAGTTCCATCTCATTATTTGTCAAGCCTAGTGATAGCATGCAAATTGGTGTTCATGAAAGCCTAGTTGGTTTCCGATTTGTACATGGCCATTTGTTTCTAGTTCCGTCTCTTAACTTGTAAATCGCTCACTAAACCCTAGTTCCATCTCATTATTTGTCAACCCTAGTGATAACATGGAAATTGGTGTTTTTGAAAGCCTAGTTAGTTTCTGATTTGTACATGGCCATGTCTTTCTAGTTCCATCTCATAACTTGTAAAGAGTTCACTAAACCCTAGTTCCATATTATTATTTGTCAACCCTAGTGATAGCATGCAAATTTGTGTTCATGAAGGCCTAGTTGGTTTCTGATTTATACATGGCCATGTGTTTCTAGTTCACTCTCTTAAGTTGTAAATTGCTCACTAAACCCTAGTTCCATCTCATTATTTGTCAACCTTAGTGATAGCATGCAAATTGGTGTTTTTGAAATCCTAGTTAGTTTTTGATTTGCACATGGCCATGTCGTTATAGTTCTATCTCATAACTTGTAAAGAGCTTACTAAACCCCAGTTTTGGTCTCATTATTTGTCAACCCTAGTGATAGCATGCAAGTTGGTGTTCATGAAAGACTAGCTGGTTTCCGATTTGTACATGGCCATGTGTTTATAGTTCCCTCTCTTAACTTGTAAATTGCTCACTAAACCCTAGTTCTATCTCATTATTTTTCAACCCTAGTGATAGTATGCAAATTGGTGTTTTTGAAAGCCTAGTTAGTTTCTGATTTGTACATGGCCATGTCTTTCTAGTTCCGTCTCATAACTTATAAAGAGCTCACTAAACCCTAGTTCCATCTCATTATTTGTCAACCCTAGTGATACCATGCAAATTGGTGTTCATGAAAGCCTAGTTGGTTTCCAATTTGTACATGGCCATGTGTTTCTAGTTCCCTCTCTTAAATTCACGAGGACTTCACTTAGTGAACCTCTCACATAGCACGTGTAATTGTAGAATATTAAAGAATACCCTTAATTTCGAGAGATATTGACCCAAACTCTTTTTTTTGAAACCCCCTCCCAATACTTAAAACCTCCTCCCCACCCCTTTTAATACCTCAATTCTTATAAACCACCCTACCCACCCCCACCTTAAACCCCTCATCCCCCCAATACTTGCAATATATTGGTTCGATTTTTGATAATTTTAAAACCCACAATATGAACTAACGTGATAGGATATTGGTTAACAAGTGAAGGCCATGTGCTTAAATTCTAAATTGCTCACTAAAATCTAATCCCATCTCTGTATTTGTCAACCCTAGTGATAGCATGAAAATTGGTGTTTTTGAAAGCCTAGTCAGTTTCTGAGTTGTACATGGCCATGTCTTTCTAGTTCTGTCTCATATCCTTGAAAGAGCTCACTAAACCCTATTTCAATCTCATTATTTTCAACCCTAGTGATAGCATGCAAATTTATGTTCATGAAAGCCTAGTTGGTTTCCGATTTGTACATGGCCATGTGTTTATAGTTCCCTCTCTTCACTTGTAAATTGCTCACTAAACCCTAGTTCCATCTCATTATTTGTCAACCCTAGTGATAGCATGAAAATTTGTGTTTTTGAAAGCCTAGTTAGTTTCTGATTTGTACATGGCCATGTATTTCTAGTTCCGTCTCATAACTTATAAAGAGCTCACTAAACCCTAGTTCCATCTCATTATTTCTCAACCCTAGTGATAGCATGCGAATTGGTGTTCATGAAATCCTAGTTGGTTTTTGATTTGTACATGGCCATGTGTTTCTAGTTCCCTCTCTTAACTTGTAAATTGCTCACTAAACCCTAGTTCCATCTCATTATTTGTCAACCCTAGTGATAGCATGCAAATTGGTGTTTTTTAAAGCCTAGTTAGTTTCCGGTTTGTGCATGGCCATGTCTTTGTAGTTCCATCTCATAACTTGTAAAGAGCTCACTAAACCCTAGTTCCATCTCATTATTTGTCAACCCTAGTGATAGCATGCAAATTGGTGTTCGTGAAAACCTAGTTGGTTTCTGATTTGTACATAGCCATGTGTTTCTAGTTCCCTCTATTAACTTGTAAATTGTTCTCTAAACCCTAGTTCCTTCTCATTATTTGCCAACCCTAGTGATAGCATGCAAATTGGTATTCATCAAAGCCTAGTTGGTTTCCAATTTGTACATGGCCATGTGCTTCTAGTTCCATCTCTTAACTTGTAAATTGCTCACTAAACCCTAGTTCCATCTCATTATTTGTCAACCCTATTGATAGCATGAAAATTGGTGTTTTTGAAAGGCTAGTTAGTTTCCGATTTGTACATGGCCATGTCTTTCTAGTTCCATCTCATAGCTTGTAAAGAGCTCACTAAATCCTAGTTCCATCTCATTATTTGTCAACCCTAGTGATAGCATGCAAATCGTTGTTCATGAAAGCCTAGTTGGTTTTGGATTTGTAGATGGCCATGTGTTTCTAGTTCCCTCTCTTAACTTGTAAATTGCTCACTGAACCCTAGTTCCATATCATTATTTGTCAACCCTAGTGGTGGCATGCAAATTGGTGTTTTTGAAAGCCTAGTTAGTCTCTGATTTGTACATGGCCATGTCTTTCTAGTTTCGTCTCATCATTGTACAAACTTTCAAAGAAGCCTCTTACCTCAGTGCTAATTGATGCTTGTCCTATGATGACTATGTTGTCTTCATTTTTTATCTCCCTCATTGTGTTCCTCATATATCTCTCTGCATTGATTTTGAAAATATTTTGTGTTTTGATCTCCCCCTTTAAGCCAGAGAACCCTTGAGCGTAATCTCCATCCCTCTTCCTCTTGTCTTATAATTGATTGCAAACTTTTTTCGAATTCTATTTCTCTGAGGAAGTGCTCTCTAGTGATTTCACTTTCCTCCATAGCCACTTGAATGGATTCCATTTTTTTTAAGATTTCTATTTTTTTTTAGATGGCTCTTGATAATGATGCTTGGCCCAGGACTTGAGGGCTGATTTCACCCTTTTGAGTTTTTGTTCCCAAGTGTAGGCTGGAGACCCTGGGATGAAACAAATCCAAGCATTTGAAATGATGTCCCTGGCTCTTTCTGATTCAAGCCAAAGATGATTGAACCTAAAGGGGAGAAGCCCCAAGTTTTCCAAAGGCGAAAAAAAGAGACAAATCGGGTTATGATCCAAGATGGCCATACACAAAAGTTTGGACTCAGGAAAATTCCTGAGAAGCTGAGTGCTGACTAAAACCCTATCTATCCTGGCAGCTATATGTCCCAGTCCAATTCTTTTGTTGCTCCAGATGAAGGTCCCATTCTTTGGCTTGATATCCGAAAGACCCCATAGCGAGATCAGGTCCTCCAGTCTTTCTCCGAAGGGATCCCTTACTTTAGTTCCACCTTTGCGCTCTTCTGCGAAAATAGTGACGTTGAAGTCTCCCGCTATGAAGCAAGGGAGAAGCATTTTCCCTTCACATTGTTCCTCAAGGGAGTTCCAAATCTTTCTTTCTACGCTTGGATAGTTGGGCTGTAGATATTCCCTATCCTGAACATTTCTTTATTTTCTTTATTTTCTAGCTTGATGAACAACCAATTTTTGTTTTCAATAGTTGTATGCATACTAAAAATTTTGATGTCCCACCAACAGATAAGGCCTCTAGAGGCTCCATTCACACTAATGGCTAACCCTTCTCCTTTAGGCGAAATTCTTTTTAAAGTTGCAAGACTGTCTTCTGTCGTTTTTTTTGTCTCCTAGATGAGAAGGATTGAAACTGATTCCATTGATTTAAATCTTTTGATAACTTCAGTTTTCTGGGAACCTCCTAGTGCTCTGCAATTCCAGGAGACCAGCTTCATTATTTATTAAGATGTCGGAGCGCCTTTTCTTTCTCCTTTTTTTCCTCTTTCGCGCTAAGGAGGTATTTGCTTGCTTGTGAGTTTGTAACCAGGAAGTCAAGATTAGATTGCTTTCTTGCTGCTCTTTCCCTTGTTGCTTCCTGTTCCCTTAGAATCTTGTTTGACTTTCTTCCTTTTCTGCATTGAGGTTCTTGTTCTTCAATGGAGTTGTATGTAGATTCTTCAATGCATGGTTTTTCCCTAGAACGTGTGACTAATCCTTCTGAGTTGGATATTCCTTCCTTTTTACCATGGGTTGTGTGAGATTCTCATTTGGGGCATCCTTTTCCTTTGGGGATGGAACTTCTGTTGGGATTTCTTGCTCCTTATGCGAGGCCTCTTCTTCATTCTCCTTTGGGTTTTCGATCTCTAGTTCTTCAGTATGTAGGGCTTTAAACCTATTTGCAGAAACACTCTTTGTCAAGATGTGAGACTGCTTTGTTGCTGTTGGTTTTGTTGTTTTCTTCCCGCTCACTACATTCCATCCTTCTTCTTGTAGACCTTCAAGGTTGGATTTCTCCAGTTTTTTTGAATAGGATTTTACGAAATTCCCATATTCATGACAGTATTTTCATTTGAAGGGGATTTACTCATAATCCACTGTCTACAAATGGTTCCAGCCATCAATGGAGAGGTTAATAGATTCTGGCAAGCCTTTATCAAGATCAACCTCAACAAGATTCTGGCACATGAGAACATTGGGGCTTTTGGCTTTGACTTATCCACGTATTTTCCCAAGGTATTACCTATTTCCCAAAAGTCCTCAGGTAGTGAAGAGGGAGGTGGGGGAGCTTTACCCAAACTGGGGCTGCCTTAGGGATATCTTTCCCAAGGTTGAAGGAGAGATCCCATTTGTTAAGATACATTCCTCTTGGACCCATAAAGTAAGGACCATTCATGAATATCAGATCTCGATCCTCTTTCTTCTCAAAGATGAAGGAAAAATAATCTTTCCCAAAGAATATTTGTTGAACCTCTCCTTGAATGAGGGTTCTCAAGTTTTTATTAAGCCAAACATCAACCGAACAAGAAGACGGCCAAACCTTATGAACAATCCTATGAGGCCTTTCTCAGAGCATGATCGCTTTCCTTTTAGAAGCAGCAGAGGAGATTTTTACCTCTGCAACTGGATGCTTAGCTATGGCCTTCATTACTGACATAAATCATGTACTACGAAGGTGCAAGTTACAATCCCGACAATTTTGACATAAATCTCAGTTACTTTTTAGTGTAAATGAGTGACATCAGCGCTGATACCATTCAATACATAAGTCATGTGACATCAACGTATGCCCGATGCCATCATCATCATGTTGGTTGAGCTATTTAAACACCCAGCAGCTCATCCAGTTCTCAAGCCACGAGCTATAGTTCTCATCCAATGGAGTTTCGCACGACTATTTTGCTCTGTTTCTCTGCTTTGGTTTTGTTAGCACCCATTGTGAAATGTAACCGGCCAGCTCTCGTGGTTATATGTTCCCACTGCAATGTTTCAAATGTTTATGGTATGTTTCCCGATCGAAGTGCATGTAGAGCTTCCCAAGTCGTGTACCCTGCCTCGGAATACCAGCTTCGGGAGGCAGTTGCAGAGGCTGTTCAAAAGATCTAGAATATGAGAGTTGTGACACGATAATCTGGTAGTTTTACCAAGTTGGCATGCCCCAGCGGAGAATCCGGTCTGATAATCAGCACTCGGGATCTAAATCATGTTATTAAAATGGACAAAGCCAACATGAGAATGACGTTTGAGAGCGGTATGACGCTCCAGCAACTGATTGAAGCTGCTCCAGAGCACGACTTAGGTTTTCCTCACTCTCCTAACTGGTTTGGTGCGACTCTAGGGGGAATGCTAGGGACAGGTAGTCACAGCAGTTCGTTGTTCGTCAAGGGTAGTGTTGTTCATGAATATGTTGTGGGGATGAGATTAGTAATCCTGGTTTCTAGAGATGAGAGATATGCTAAGGTTGTGAGCCTCATTGAACAAGACGAGAATCTAAACGCAGCCAAAAATTCTTTAGGGCTTCTTGGAGCCATTTCTCAAGTATGAAATATATGTTTATCATTATGATACATTTTTCAATATTTTGTTATTTATGTATTAGGTACCCTAATATTTTTAATATTTTGTTATTTATATAGTAAATAAGAAATTATTTATTAATGTATTAAATATTTTTAATTTGAAAAATCACTTACACATGCTAAAATTTCAAATTTCAAATATATGATAACTTATATGACCTGTAACCTTAAACAGGAACTCTATTTTTAATAGGTTGTTAAGTCTTTTTATTCCTATAATTACACTCTCATCCAGATTAATAGAAATCTTTCTTAATTTAAAATTTCAAATATATGATAACTTATATGACCTGTAACGTTAAATAGGAACTCTATTTTTAATAGGCTGTTAAGTCTTTTTATTCCTATAATTACACTCTCATCCAAATTAATAGAACTCTTTCTTTTGATGAGGCTTATCCATAAGAGTTAGTATAGCTCTGACTCTCTCACTGGAAGTGCTATGATTAAGCATGGACGCTTCATCTTAGATTGAGTGGGGAATGGCTTTTTTTTAAAGATCTTGTTCGTCCCATGGAGTTTGGAAAATCAGCTTGTTTTTCCATGGGGCAGCTATTGACATTAAGGTTGACTGTTAGGTGAATTTGCTAGAGCACTGAATATTTGTGCACAGGTGAATTTGCTAGAGAACTGAATATTTGTGCTTTCTTTCTTTGCTTAGGTGAATTTGCTGGAGCACTGAATATTTGTGGCTTTTTTCTTTTGATGAGGTTCATTCACAATCCTCATTAATCTAGGAAATTATATTCTACGACTCTCTCATTAGGGTGTTGTGATCTAGCTTAGACAATTCCTCTCACTGGAAGGTTGGCCTTTTTTCTTAAGATCCTATTTGTTTCATTGAGCATATTAGCCAACCATCTTTACATCCAGTTGTTGGATCTCTACTTGTATGCTAAGTGGAAGCTATTGGAATCAAGGTTGATAGATGACTGAATTTGTTCTTGGTGTGATTAATTGTGCTCTCTCCTTTTGTCTACATCCATTAATTGTTACATAAATGTCAGTGAAAATTTCCTATCTTTCTTAAATTAAAATTTCTTATCTTTGTTTTTTTTGTTCCTCTATACATTTTACTACCTTTTACTTATTAGGGAGTGTTGGTGTTGATATTTCCATTGTATGCCAACCTTCTACTTTTTAGGGAGTGTTGTGTTTCTATTTTCATTCTATACCAATCTAAGTGAGTTGTAACCTTACTTAGTATTTCTTAGTATGACAATTATTTTTAACTTATTGTTAAGTATCTTTATTCTTAGAAAGGAGACAACCTCTCTTGTAATTATTCATCTATATTAATAAAAATTCTTTTTTTTAATAAAACTCATTTACAATCTTAGGATCTTTACAAAATCAATTAGTACAATACGTTTGTATAATCCTCTTCAAATCTAAGAAAAAATATATATATTTACTACTTTTTATATTTTAAATATAAACTCATCTTCCTCATATCTAAGAACAATATACTTTTTTCTAACAGAAACTATGAAAGGTTTAATATTAAACAGGCTGTGCACAACCATACATTACATAAAAGCATTCTGTGAGAGTTCATGTTGTTCTGAAAAGGAAAAGGAAAAATAGGGCCAAATAGATGACCATAAAAAGACAAACAGAGTTTTTACATATGTGCTAGAAACAGAGGTAGTATACACCCTAATAAACTGTTGATTAAGAAACAGACAAAAAAAATGGACTATCAAAACCATTAAAAGTTGCTTGGGTTCTTCAGTGGCTAAACAACCGATGCCTCCTCCATAAGATGAACTGCCCCTGTGAGATTTTCATTTACTTGAGTGCCTTGGTTCATGTTTACTAAAAGCTAGAGGTCCTCCTAAATCCGGTCCACCTTACCCATTATTTCTTTGAGATTCATCTCTATGTCGTCAATCCTGGAGTCATGATTGCTGATCTGATAAGAGGTGTAACTAACCACCTCCACCATTCTCTTGATTTATTGAGCAATCTCTTTGCTGTCCATGATACCAATTGCCACCATTTCGTACAAACACCTAAGATTTTTCTTCAAATCAGCAAGATCGGCATTTTCATTTGCGTGGTCCACTCTTTCTTGTCTGGAATTGGGGTTGGCAAGAGTTAATATGGAGAAACTACTGTGGAGATCCCTTGCTGAACCTTTGAGCTCTTGAGCCTACTCACCACAAAAAAGATCACCGAGGACAGAATTGAGAGTGCTAAATTCCTACTAAAGAGTCACTTTCTTTTTTGTTGCGACAAGAGAGAGTGTCGACCGCTCCTTCCTTCCACCCATAACACTTACACCCAAAAATTGAATTGTTTCCCCCTATGAAAGGCTGACCTTCAACGAGAATGTTGAACACAACGCCTGAGTTTAAGCACCACAAAGGACCACCGGCTTGTGAATAGCAATAACAGGTTAAGAAAACAGCTAGAACCAACCTTTCCTTGATGAAGACCCTATTCAGAAGTAAAGACTCCCACGGGATCCCCTGAACAATGCCTTCCTCGACACCATAAATGATAGCTAGCAGAGTCCTCTGCGGAGAATACACGGAGCGAGAGGAAAGCACACTATTAACAAAAGGAGCATGGAGATATGGGAAACTTCCAGAGGAAGTCATATTGAAAATGATGAAGGGACCTGGAGTGTGCGAGCTAGGAGTGCAATAATGCTGAGGGAGATGGCTCATAAAAGAAGCAAAGATCGAGGTAAGGCTGGTGAGGAGTGGAAACCAAGCGTTGGCGAGGAGGGGAGCATGTGAGCAATGTAATAAAACCTTTGAGCCTTCACAAAATTCAATGGGAATGTGTTTGGTACCAAAAAATTCAAACCTTTGATACCACAAGTTCATTAGGGGATGGGTTTGGTTTTTATGCCTAAACCATTGAGGCAATAGTGACCCTAATGGAAGGAGGACCCTACATTGGCCAAAGCATCTGCTGCAGCATTATTTGCACGAAGAATGTGATAGAATTCATAATTTTTTGATAGGAGAGGGATGATTTTATCATACAGCCGTCGACACTTTATAAAGCTTGAGGTGTATGCATTGATCATTTTATATATGACATGTCTTGAGTCTCCAAATATCGCTATCCTATGGAGATTAGTATTAGCCAGAATTTCCATTCCGTGTAGGAGAGCCATCCACTCAGCCTTGTTGTTGGTCTTATGGCCTAGACCCCAAGAAGAAGTTTGTTTGGTTTGTCCTCCGGGATCCAGAAGGATCCCCCCTGCACCTGCCACCCCTAGGTTGCCCTTTGAGGCACCATCAAAGAAGAAATCATAGGAATTTCTTTCATGTAGCTAGGCCCTAAACTCACTGCAATTATTTCTTATCTCCCATGGATATGTGCTTGTGGAATGCTTGATTCTTGTACTGGAGAACTTGGACTGAGGGACGCTCCTATCTTTTAGAAAAATTCTGCACCAAGAACAATGCGGCTCTGGGATGTTTTCAGATACAAGAAAGTTGATATCTCTCGAAGCAAACTTTTCAGTGATCATTCCCACGGTTTTCGAAACTATACGTGTTGAAATAAATTTCTGATCTTTGAAAATTGCTTTATTTCTGGCCAGCCATAGCTGCCAACATAAATTATTTTGGAATGGTGTTCCAAAGGCGCCAGAGGATGGGTTTCTTATTGAGATTTCCAGGAAAGTGTTTAGTCCATTCTTCTAGGAGCTAAGCGACGGAGTCCAGAGGTCTGAAATGAGTACCCGAAGGGAGAACACACTGCCAAACTTTCAAAGAAACACTACACTGCAGAAAAATATGATTTGAGGTTTCTGTTTCCAAGTGGCAAAGGGCACAACGAGAGGGACCTGCTATCCCCCTTTTTTCTGATATTTTCAGCTGCGAGAAATTTGTTGTGCATCAAAGTCAAGATGAAAGAGTTTACCTTTAGGATATCGCCTGGATGCCAAACCTTTTTCCATAAGCTATCATTTTTTGCCAGATCCATTGTTAGCCTCTTATATCCTTCTTTGACCATATACTGGCCATTTTTGCCCCAACTGATGCGATCCCTTGTAGCTTTGTTTGTTGGTGTCATGCCATATAGGGAGGAGAAGAGAAGATTATTTGCTTCTTCCAAGTGAACCCGACGGTGAAGTTCCTTCCATCCAATCTAGCTCCCCTTTAAATTCCATAAGGAGAGATCATGGAGAGTGAGGATACCAAAGCTTTCAGCCCATTCAGCGAATTCGACCAACCCTTGGAGCGAAGAGAGAGTAGGATGCCCTAGAATGTTGCTCTCCTAGACTTTAATTTTTTGACCATTTCTGGGAATCCAGTAATAGTTAGATTGAATTAAATTGATAGAGGCTTTACATAGGAGCCAGAGTGAGGTTCCCTTGCCAGTCCACGAGCTATCTAAGATTTTTGATCTAGGTCTTTTGATGTATTTTTTCCTTATTACTTTTTTCCACCTTTATTTCTTTCCTGTGACCAACCTCCAAATCAATTTTGCTCCTAGAGCTTTGTTCATTTGCTCCGGGTCCCTAATGCCCAATCCTCCTCTACTTTTTGTTCTTTTGGCTGTGTCCCATTTAACCAAATGAAATTTCCTTTTCTGCACCTTTCCTCCTTGCCAAAGGAATTTTCTGATTTCCATTCAAATACTATTTATGACACTCTTTGGGGAAAGGATCATCGAGCTAGAGTATATTGGATAAGAGGAGAGAATGGAATGAATGAGAGTGATTTTCCCCACAACATTTAACCACTTTGAACCCAGAGAATGGATTTTATTTTTAATCTTTTGAATAACCGATGCCCACATGACAAAAGCAAAAGACTTTTTGGCTATAGGAATACCCAAATAGATTAAATGAGTCTAATTATAAGTAGCATTTATGTGGAGGATTTGAGATATACTACAGAGAGTTGTTACATTGCAGTTCCATCCATAAAGATGGAATTTGTTCAGGTTGGCAGAGCTTCCAGAAGAACGGAGGAATAGATCCGGGGGTCTTAAGAAATTTCTGGCAAATTGGGGGGAGGCTATGCCTAGCAGAATAGTGTCATCGGCAAATAGAGCATGATTGATTGGCTGAACTCCATTTCTGAAGGAGATACCTGGGAGGCAGCCTCTATAGAGTCTTCTACTTAGGGAGTCAACCACAAGAATATAAAGAAAAGGGGAGAGGGGGCATCCCTTCCTTATCCCTCAAGTGGCCTAAAAAAATTATAAGGGCCTTCCGTTGATTAAAGGGGCTATCCAGGGAGAATTGATGCAAGTTTGAACTTGGTTTATGAAAATGGAGGGGAAACCAAATTTTTTTTAACACCAGCAAAATGAAGGCATGTCTTAACCGATCAAAAGCATTTGTCAGATCCAATTTAATAGCCAGACCTGATTCTCCCTTCTTGGTGCTTGAATGTATTGCTTCCTGAACCATAAGGATGTTATCACTAATTTTCCAGCCTGAGATGAAACCTCCTTGATTGGGGGAGATCAGAGATTGAGTAATAGGCTTGAGTGTTAGAGATAAGGCTTCGGAGAAAATTTTATAAGAGGCATTGCAGAGGGAAATAGGTCTGTACCTTTTGATGGAGGAGAGGTTAGCCTCTTTGGGAATCAGGGCCAGGAATGTGGAGTTTGTGGCTCTTCCCATTTTTCATTTCGACATCCAAGAGATAAGGCACATAAGGTCCTTTTTAATTAAAGACCAGAACATTCTATAGAAATGGATAGGGAGCCGTCAGGGCTTTGTGCTTTGTCCTGGTGGAGGGTCCATATGGCCTTCTTAACTTATTCTTCTGAGATGGGTGATTCAAGCTAGAGACTTTCCTCTGGGCTAATCAAAGCAGGGATATCTTTAACCGTTTCATCCATATTTTCCTACGAAACATACTCTTCATCATTGTACAAACTTTCAAAGAAGCCTCTTACCTCCGTGTTAATTGTCGCTTGTCCTGTGATGATTGTTTCGTCTTCATTTTTGAGCTCCATCATTGTGTTCCTCATCTATCTCTCTGCATTGATTTTGAAAATATTTTGTGTTTTGATCTCCCCCTTTAAGCCAGAGAACCCTCGAGCATAATCTACATCCCTCTTCCTCTTGTCTTATAATTGATTGCATACTTTTTTCGAGTTCTATTTCTCTGAGGAGGTGCTCTCTACTGATTTCACTTTCCTCCATATCCACTTGAAGGGCTTCCATTTTTTCTAAGATTTCTATTTTTTTTAGATGGCTCTTGATAATGATGCTTGGCCCAGGACTTGAGGGCTGATTTCACCCTTTTGAGTTTATGTTCCCAAGTGTAGGCTGGAGACCCTGGGATGAAACAAAGCCAAGCATTTGAAATGATGTCCCTGACTCCTTCCAATTCAAGCCAAAGATGACTGAACCTAAAGGGGAGGGGCCCCAAGTTTTCCAAAGGAAAAAAAAAGAGACAAATCATTTTATGATCCGAGATGGCCGTACACAAAAGTTTGGACTCAGGAAAAGTCTTGAGAAGATGAGTGCTAACTAAAACCTGATCTAGCCCTACAGCTATATGTCCCGGTCCAATTCTTTTGTGTCTCTAGGTAAAGGTCCCATTCTTTGGCTTGATATCCGAAAGACCCCATAGTGAGATGAGGTCCTCCAGTCTTTGTCCGAAGGGGTCCCTTACTTTAGTTCCACCTCTACGCTCTTCTGTGGAAATAGTGACATTGAAGTCTCCCGCTATGAAGCAAGGGAGAAGCATTTTCCCTTCACATTGTTCCTCAAGGGAATTCCAAATCTTTCTTTCTGCGCTTGGATAGTTGGGCCATAGATATTCCCTATCTAGAACATTTCTTTATTTTCCTTATTTTCTAGCTTGGTGAACAACCAATATTTTGTTTTCAATAGCTGTATGCATAACAAAATTTTCGTTGTCCCACCAACAGAGAAGGCCTCAAGAGGCTCCAAGTTCGCAATAATGGCTAACCCTTCTCCTTTAGGCCAATTTTTTTTTAAAGTTGCAAGACTGTCTTCAATTGTTTTTTTTGTCTCCTGGATGAGAAGGATTGAAACCGAATCCATTGATTTAAATCTTTTGATAACTTCAGTTTTCTGGGAACCTCCTAGTCCTCTGCAATTCCAGGAGACCAACTTCATTATTTCTTAAGATGTCGAAGCACCTTTTCTTTCTCCTTTTTTTCCTCTTTCATGCTAAGGAGGTATTTTCTTGCTTATGAGTTTTTAACCTGGAAGTCAAGATTAGATTGCTTTCTTACTACTTTTTCCCTTGCTACTTCCTCTTCCTTTAGAATCTTGTTTGACTTTCTTCCTTTTTCGGATTGAGGTTCTTGTTCTTCAATGGAGTTGTATGTAGATTCTTCAGTGCATGATTTTTCCCTAGAACGTGTGACTGATCCTTCTCAGTTGGCTATTCCTTCCTTTTTACCATGGGTTGTGCGAGATTCTCATCCGGGGCATCCTTTTCCTTTGGGGATGGAACTTCTGCTGGGATTTCTTGCTCCTGATGCGGGGCCTCTTCTTCATTCTCATCTGGGTTTTCAATCTCTGGTTCTTCAGTATGTAGGGCTTTAAACCTATTTCTGGAAACGCTCTTTGCCGGGATGTGAGACTGCTTTGCTGCTGTTAGCTTTGCATTTTTCTTCCCACTTGCTACATTCCATCCTTCTTCTTGCAGAGCTTCAAGGTTGGATTTCTCCGGTTTTTTCGGACAGGATTTAGCGAAATGCCCATATTCATGACAGTATTTGTATTTGAAGGGGATTTGGTCATAATCCATTGTCTGTAGATGGTTCTTTCCATCAATGGAGAGGTTAATAGCTTTTGGCAAGCCTTTCTCAAGATCAACCTCAACAAGATTCTGGCACATGAGAACATTGGGGCTTTTGGCTCTAACTTATCCACATATTTTCCCAAGGTATTACCTATTGCGTAAAAGTCCTCAAGCAGTGAAGAGGGAGGTGGGGGAGCTTTACCCAAACTGGGACTGCCTTAGGGATATCTTTCTCAGGGTTGAAGGAGAGATCCCATTTGTTAAGATACATTCCTCTTGGACCCATAAAGTAAGGACCATTCCTAAAGATCAGATCCCGATCCTCTTTCTTCTCAAAGATGAAGGAAAAATAATCTTTCCCACAGAAGATTTGTTGAACCTCTCCTTGAATGAGGGTTCTCCAGTTTTTATGGAGCCAGACATCAACCGAACGAGGAGACGGACAGAGCCCTGTGAACAAGCCTATGAGGCCTTTCTCAGAGCATGACCACTTTCCTTTTAGAAGCATCAGAGGAGAGTTTTACCTCTGGAATTTCAGAACGCTTGACAAATTGTGAAGAAGGAGGAGCATTAAAAGAAGGGGGAGGAATGGAGGCGACGATGTTATGGAAGCGGTCTTCAAACGATTCAGGGTCAGAGGGATCCATGGAGGGAGGCCGAGAGGGCCTGCGAAGCCGGTAGTCAACAAACCCTAGGAAACGCTTGGATCAAATTATACAGAATCCACGCATTTACAATGGGTGACAAGAAAAATATACTTATTAATCTCCATACTCTGAAATACAAACTCATGTATGTATATTAATATAAATATAATAATTTTATTTAAAATATGAACTCATCCTCCTCATATCTATGAAAAATATATTTATTAATCTCTATATTCTAAAATATAAACTCATGTATGTATGTATATTAATATAAATAAAATAAATATAATAATTTTTGGAGGTTACATTTTCAAATAGAGAAAATATATAAGCACATGTAGATATAATTATATAAATATTAATAATAATGAAATAAATATAATACTATTTTGAGGTATAATTTTCGAATCCAGAAAAGAGATTTTATTAAGTAGTCACGTTGTCCATTGAAAATACTTTTATTAAGTAGTCACGTTGTGTATATGTTAGTTTATTTTATTTAAATTTTATTATATGTTTAGAGGTGTTTTTATTTACATTATACATTAAGTTTATAAATATGTTGAGTGTTTTTTTTAATGCATATTGAATGTTTACTTGCATTATGTGTTGTATAGGTTATTTAATGTTTAGATGTGTTTTTATTGTTGTGTATAGGTCATTTCATGCTTATTTACATTAAGTTTAGAAAGATGTTGAGTTTTTTTCTTTTCATTTTAAGTGCATATATGTTTTAATTGTGATGTATAGGTCATTCAATATTCACGTGCATTATATTCTACGTAAGTGAATTAATGTTTACTTGTATTATGTTGAGAAACATATTATGTTATATGTGTTTGAGAAATCAAATTTAAATATATGTTAGGCGTAGGTGTTTTACTTATGTGACCGAGATGTTGTCATTTATTTGATGTATTAGATGATTAATTTTTTTAAATAAAGTTATCATTCCACAAAAGTGGGTTCTATTTTAAATTTTAGACATATGTCTTATTTGTTATCTATAGGTCATTCAATATTTAATTCTGTAATATCCCAAATCTTGGACCTACCATTTATAGGCATGAGCCTATTGATCAAATCATTATATTGATGTTTTATTTTTATATTGGGTCAAAGACCCCACTGCATATGAACATGATGATTTGCTTTGTATATTGGGCGTAAGCCAATTGTTGATGATATATATGCATATATATGTTGGTTATGTTTGACGTGGACCCTAAAGCACATGATTGATGAAATGTTGTGTTGGGTATAAGCTCTGGAGCATTCCATGTTGATGTTGAGCATAAGCTCTAAAGCATCTGATCCTTGGCCATTGTATCCCTATGTGTATCGTACAAGTACATCCTAGCATTTAGTGGTGAGCGAGAGCTCTCGAATTGCACTATGTTTGTAACTCCCTGTTATAAGCTTTGGGTATGGGCTCTCGTAAGCATTAGGGGTTACCGAACAGATTAAAATCACCTCCGAGTGAAAACGACTCGAGAATAATATTAATCTCATCATACTCATTTTTAAGTGATTAAATGAAATTTTGAATTTCAGTATTCTCATCAAGTACTGAAGAACTACCACATTATATGAGGGAAATCCAACATGCAAGGATGTTTAGAGTTTCCTAGCCTAGTAGACCTAAGCCATCTATCTACTTGACCTCCATAAAGAATTGTCATTAAGTCTAGGGATCATGATACATGATGCCCAAAGACAAATGCTAACAAGTATTTTAATACTATGTATTTTATACATAGTATGTATAAAGAATTAATTATGATTAATTATATAATTGAATAAAGAAAGAAGAGAAGCTCCACCAATTATTATTTATTATTAAAGGATTGATAAATAGTGAAATATCTATGAAAGATTTACTAGGAGGGCGCTTGCACGAAGTTGGTTCCACTTTTTAGTGCCACTCACGAAATCAAAAACACACTTCGAAAGTGTAAATCAAGAACGCATATGCATTATTAATGGTACGTTCGGAATAACCCGAGCCCAAATACAAGGCTAAGGTTCGTAAGGAAGTATCGCATATGTGTTTTGTAAAATTTAAATATCACATATGCGATATATATCGCAAGTGCGATATATCGCATATGCAATATATATTGTAAGTATGATATATCGCATATGTGATATTGCAAACTAAAAATAAAACAAAATAGAGGCCATGGGCCTCAAATATGATTTGCACAGTGAAGCATCGGGAGAGTGTTAAACCACGTTGGCGAAAAAACACACAGGCGATTTGGGTTTCACCTTTTGGAGGTCAAGTTGGAGGTGGATTAGCTCCAATGGCAGGTAACTTCTCTTATCCATTTCAATTAGTTTTCAATTCTTTATTGCTTTTCTTAATTTCATACTTTTTATAAAAAAAAATTAAAAATTGAATGAAATCAAAGAATGATAAATTAAAACAACTTGTATTTTTTTTTAAATATTAACCAAATAACAAAAACGAGCAATATAATGTGGAAAACAAACCCTCTAATAACCAAGAACCTAACCCAAACCCAAACCCGGAGGGGGAACAAGATCGAAACTCACAGATTCTTGCATGTTTGGCATCATTGAGGCGCCTTAGCTCATCTATTAGAGGGGGGGTCATTTGAGACAGTCTTTAGCTGATGCATTGGACACAATAACAAAAACAATTGACAATGCCCAATGAGCTATGTACAACATTAGCTCATACAGAGAATCCAGGAGGCAATACTACTCTGATGGATTGAGTTACGAAGCCATCAAAGCCCTAAAGATTACAAAACACCAATTATTTTCATTATTCTGGGACCCTAGCACCGGATTGGTTCCACCCACTAGTCAACCACACATTTCCATAGACCGGTGCATTGAACCAAATATAAAGTCCAATTGGATGGATCGTTAGTATATGGTCTTTGATGAAGACCCTCATGGGAATAGGGGCATCCCATTTTATTTCCTTAGGAATTTGTATGTAGAATTCATCCTAGGGAAACATGTTAACTATTTCAATCTCTTAGGCTTCCAGGGTATTGGTCATGGGATGCCCCAAGATAGGGAAGGGGCCAGGACAGATCCTAACCGTGTGCCACACCCTCCATGCACACCAAAACCCCCTCAGCTATATCCTCCTATGAGTCTTGTGATTGAGGATACATAGGAGGCATTATTTGACTTGGCAGATACATTGCTTCAGCATGGGACTAATGTCCAAGGCAATGTAGGCCAAGGGGTTGGCACTTCTAAGGCCATCCCATATGCAGATCACACAGGAGATGCTGAGCGTTTAAAGCATCGTGTTACTCCACACCCTTGCACATCTTGTGGAGGCATATGCTATGGCCCTACTTTAGACTTTTGGGATGATGGATTACTTCGATTTGTAAGTAAAACTCATTATTTTCATATTATATTTTGTTTCATATCACAATTTTCAATTGTTTCGCAATTTATTTCTATTTAATTATCTAACAAATTATGTGAACAAATATACAACTGGTGTCCCATGGCACACCAGAGTCACATAGTCTATCGATCAATATTGAGAACATTGATGCGGCTGTCAATGTTGCATATGGGTTTGGTTCTTCACCATTAGTGGTAAGAACTATACTTGTTAATTTGTCAACTTTATTTACATATTTATAGTAGAGATTGTAACATTCAATAAATCCTAATTTTGATGCAACATGTTTTATGCAGGGTGATTAGGATGAGTAAATTGAATCTCAGCTTAGTCCCTCTCATGTAGAGGTAGATTCCCAAACACAGGTATTATTTTAAATATGCTTTTAATTATGTTTTGCTTTCTTTGGAAAATTCATTTTTCGTCCATCATGTATATGTATCGTTTTCTTGGTATTATCTAACATTGACATATGTTACGTTATGCAGGAAACCATTGAGCCATTGGTTCTTGAAGAGCACCAACGCGAGGTTGTTGTTGACCCACCTCTTCCCCCCCGCCAAGTACATGTATGTTTCGCTTTCTTTGAAAACATCATTTTTCATCCATGTAGTATATATGTCTATGATTCTTTCTATTATCTGAATTTGACATATGTTGTTTTATGCAAGCTTCTATTTAGGCATCGATGCTTGAAGAGCACCAGATTGATGACCCACCTATCACAAGCAAGCAGGTACGTTTATGTATCACTTTCTTTTAATTGTGATTTTAATGATTGAACATGTACCTTTTTAATTTTTTGAAATTGTCTAATTGTATCTTTATCCTTTTGTACGTAGGAATGTGAGTTTGATGAATATGTCCAAAAAGAGAGCTTCTTCGCTAGTACAAGTAGAAGTCATTTTCTCTCGTTGCTAGTTAAATGATCCACTGGTTGCACACCTCCTCTAACAAGGCAGCAGGTATGTTTATGTATCGCTTTTTTTGTATGTTTATGTATGGCTTTCCCTAATTTGGTGCTTTCTCTTTGTACATTTTTGTAGGTTTATGTATCGCTTTGACATATATGCAGGAATCTATTGGGGCAGTGGTGCTTGAAGAGCACCAAAGTGAGGTTGTTGTCAACCCACCTCTTACCCCTATCCAGGTACATGTATGTTTTGCTTTCTTTGGAAGCATAATTTTCCATCCATGTAGTATATATGTCTTTGATTCACTATTTTATCTGAAATTGACATATATGTTACTTTATGCAGGATTCTAGTGAGGCACCGATGCATGAAGAGCACGAAATCGATGACCCACCTCTTTCCCCCCAATGTACATGTATAGTTGTTGACATTGGCATATATATTTTTTTATGCATCTTGATAGTGAGCAAGTGGTGCTTGAAGAGTGCCCAATCAGGGTCACTGTTAGTGAGGCACCACGACCCACCATTACTTAATCACGTACAGTAAGTAAAAATGTTATTTTGGTTTTCAAATTTGAACAAATGTATATAGAATTTTTAAAGGTTGGTAAACTAACTTAAAAAATTTGGTTTTTCTGCAGTCTCCACTGATGCGACCTATCCCTCTTGTTCAACAATGGGGATCACCAGTGAGCAGTCGAAAAAGAAAGCTAGAATTCTTCGAAGACATTGGCAGTGGCAGGGAAAGGGGGGATAACTAGAATAAATGTATAGGGGGGATACATAGATGTAATTTTTTGTTCATATACACACAGATGTACTTTTTGATCCACTATTTTTTATTATGGCCATGTGGCATGCCAATTTTTGTAACATTATTTCTATACATATATAATATAAATCAAGGTTCAAATTTATACATATATGGTTGACTTGATCTTGGAACATGATATGTGTGGTTCACCTTTGTGATGTAATGATATGTGTGGTTCACATGTGTGCTAACTTATGAATTTATGACTCATCAACTTTTTAACATCATAAGCATACCATACACTAGCTAAATTACATACACTAACAATCATAACACTAAGTCATGAATGGATGTGTAATATACCATATCATACCCTACAATACCATATGATACTAACATCATACCATTCTAACATACAATAACATACCCTACAAAACCCTATGATACTAACATCATACCATACTAACATACCATACCGTTGTAATATACCATACACTAACATCATAACACTAAGTCATGCATGCATGTGTAATATACCATATCATACCCTATGATACTAACATCATACCATACTAACATACATCGTACCCTACAATACCCTACAATACTAACACCATACCCTACAAACCCTAGTTGCTTTTCAATATGTACATACATCCATGTGTTTCTAGTTCCATCTCATAACTTGTAAACAGGTCACTAAACCATAGTTCCATGTCATAATTTGTCAAGTCTATTTGGTGCATGCAAATTGGTGTTAATGAAACCCTAGTTGCTTTCCAATTTGTACATGTCCATGTGTTTCTAGTTCCCTCTCTTAAATTGTAAATTGATCACTAAACCCTAGTTCCATCTCATTATTTGTCAACCCTAGTTGGTTTCCAATTTCTAGTTCCCTCCCTTAACTTGTAAATTGCTCACTAAAACCTAGTTCCATCTCATTATTTGTCAACCCTAGTGATAGCATGCAAATTGGTGTTCATGGAAACCTAGTTGGTTTCAAATTTGTACATGGCCATGTGTTTCTAGTTCCCTCTCTAAACTTGTAAATTTCTCACTAAACCCATGTTCCATCTCATTATTTTTTAACCCTAGTGATAGCATGCAAATTGGTGTTTTTGAAAGCCTAGTTAGCTTCTGATTTGTACATGGCCATGTCTTTCTAGTCCTGTCTCATAACTTGTAAAGACTCACTAAACCCTAGTTCCATCTCATTATTTGTAAACCCTATTGATAACATGCAAATTGGTGTTCATGAAAACCTAGTTGGTTTCCGATTTGTACATGGCCATGTGTTTCTAGTTCCTCTCTTAACTTGTAAATTGCTCACTAAACCCTAGTTCCATCTCATTATTTGTCAACCCTAGTGATAGCATGCAAATTCGTGTTTTTGAAAGCCTAGTTACTTTCTGATTTGTACATGGAAATATCTTTCTAGTTCTATTTCAAAACTTGTAAAGAGCTCACTAAACCCTAGTTCCATCTCATTATTTTTCAACCCTAGTGATAGCATGCAAATTGGTGTTAATGCAATCCTAGATGTTTTCCGATTTGTACATGGCATGTGTTTCTGGTTCCCTCTCTTAACTTATAAATTGCTCACGAAACCCTAGTTCCATCTCATTATTTGTCAACCCTAGAGATAGCATGCAAATTGGTGTTTTCAAAATCCTAGTTAGTTTCTGATTTGTACATGGCCATGTCTTTCTAGTTCCATCTCATAACTTGTAAAGAGCTCACTAAACCCTAGTTCCATCTCATTATTTGTCAACCCTAGTGATAGCATGCAAATTGGTTTTCATTAAAGCCTAGTTGGTTTCCGATTTGTACATGGCCATGTGTTTCTAGTTCCCTCTCTTAACTTGTAAATTGCTCACTAAACCCTAGTTCTATCTCATTATTTGTCAACCCTAGTGATAGCATGCAAATTCATGTTTTTGAAAGCCTAGTTAGTTTATGATTTGTGCATGCCCATGTCTTTCTAGTTCTGTCTCATAACTTGTAAAGAGCTCACTAAAGCCTAGTTCCATCTCATTATTTGTCAACCCTAGTGATAGCATGCAAATGGGTGTTCATAAAATCCTAGATGGTTTCCGATTTGTACATGGCTATGAGTTTCTAGTTCCCTCTATTAACTTGCAAATTGCTCACTAAACCCTAGTCCCATATCATTATTTGTTAACCCTAGAGATAGCATGCAAATTGGTGCTTTTGAAAGCCTAGATAGTTTCTGATTCGTACTTGGCCATGTCTTTCTAGTTCTATCTCATAACTTTGTAAAGAAATCACTAAACCCTAATTCCATCTCATTATTTATCAACCCTAGTGCTAGCATGCAAATTAGTGTTCATGAAAGCCTAGTTGGTTTCCAATTTGTACATGGCGGTGTTTCTAGTTCCCTCTCTTAACTTGTAAATTGCTCACTAAACCCTAGTTCCATCTCATTATTTTCCAATCCTAGTGATGGCATGCAAATTGGTGTTAGTTTTTCAATTTGTACATGGACATGTCTTTCTAGTTCTGTCTCATAACTCGTAAAGAGCTCACTAAACCCTAGTTCTGTCTCATTATTTGTCAAGCCTAGTGATAGCATGCAAATTCGTGTTCATGAAAGCCTAGTTGGTTTTCGATTTGTACATGGCCATGTGTTTCTAGTTCCCTCTCTTAACTTGTAAATTGCTCACTAAACCCTAGTTACATCTCATTATTTGTTAACCCTAATGATAACATGCAAATTGGTGTTTTTGAAAGCCTAGTTATTTTCTGATTTGTACATGGCCATGTCTCTCTAGTTTTGTCTCATAACTTGTAAAGAGCTCACTAAACCCTAGTTCCATCTTATTATTTGTCAAACCTAGTGATAGCATACAAATTGGTATTCATGAAAGCCTAGTTGGTTTCTGATTTATACATGGCCATGTGTTTCTAGTTCACTCTCTTAAGTTGTAAATTACTCACTAAACCATAGTTCCATCTCATTATTTGTCAACCTTAGTGATAGCATGCAAATTGGTGTTTTTGAAATCCTAGTTAGTTTTCGATTTGTACATGGCCATGTCTTTCTAGTTTTATCTCATAACATGTAAAGAGCTCAATAAACCCTAGTTCCATCTCATTATTTGTCAACCCTACTGATAGCATGCAAATTGGTGTTCATGAAAGACTAGTTGGTTTCCGATTTGTACATGGCCATGTGTTTCTAGTTCCCTCTCTTAAATTGTAAATTGCTCACAAAACCCTAGTTCTATCTCATTATTTTTTAACCCTAGTGATAGCATGCAAATTCATGTTTTTGAAAGTCTAGTTAGTTTCCGATTTGTACATGGCGATGTCTTTCTAGTTCCATCTCATAACTTGTAAAGATCTCACTAAACCCTAGTTCCATCTCATTATTTGTCAACCCTAATGATAGCATGCAAATTAGTGTTCATGAAAGCCTAGTTGGTTTCCAATTTGTACATGGCCATGTGTTTCTAGTTCCCTCTCTTAACTTCTAAATTGCTCACTAAAACCTAGTTCCATCTCATTATTTGCCAACCCTAGTGATAGCATGCAAATTGGTGTTTTTGGAAGCCTAGTTAGTTTCTGAGTTGTACATCGCCATGTCTTTATAGTTCTGTCTGATAACTTGTAAAGAGCTCACTAAACCCTAGTTCAATCTCATTATTTTCAACCCTAATGATAGCATTCAAATTAGTGTTCATGAAAGCCTAGGTGGTTTCCAATTTGTACATGGCCATATGTTTCTAGTTCCCTCTCTTCACTTGTAAATTGCTCACTAAACCCTAGTTCCATTTCATTATTTGTCAACCCTAGTGATAGCATGAAAATTTGTGTTTTTGAAAGCCTAATTAGTTTCCGATTTGTGCAAGGCCATTTATTCCTAGTTCCATCTCATAACTTGTAAAGAGCTCACTAAACCCTAGTTCCATCTCATTATTTGTCAACCCTAGTGATAGCATGCAAGTTGGTGTTCATGAAAGCCTAGATGGTTTTCGATTTGTACATGGCTATGTGTTTCTAGTTCCCTCTGTTAACTTGCAAATTGCTCACTAAACCCTAGTCCCATCTTATTATTTGTTCACCCTAGTGATAGCATGCAAATTGGTGTTTATGAAAGCCTAGTTAGTTTCTGAATTGTACATGGCCATGTCTTTCTAGTTCTGTCTCATAACTTTGTAAAGAGATCAGTAAACCCTAGTTCCATCTCATTATTTGTCAACCCTAGTGATAGCATGCAAATTGGTGTTCATGAAAGCCTAGTTGGTTTCCAATTTCTCCATGGCAATGTGTTTCTAGTTCCCTCTCTTAACTTGTAAATTGCTCACTAAACCCTAGTTCCATCTCATTATTTGTCAATCCTAGTGATCCCACACAAAATTGTGTTAGTTTCCGATTTGTACATGGCCATGTCTTTCTAGTTCCGTCTCATAACTTGTAAAGAGCTCACTAAACCCTAGTTCCATCTCATTATTTGTCAAGCCTAGTGATATCATGCAAATTGGTGTTCATGAAAGCCTAGTTGGTTTCTGATTTGTGCATGGCCATGTGTTTCTAGTTCCCTCTCTTAACTTGTAAAGTGCTCACTAAACCCTAGTTCCATCTCATTATTTGTCAACCCTAGTGATAACATGCAAATTGGTGTTTTTGAAAGCCTAGTTAGTTTCCGATTTGTACATGGCCATGTCTTTCTAGTTTCGTCTCATAACTTGTAAAGAGCTCACTAAACCCTAGTTCCATCTTATTATTTGTCAACCCTAGTGATAGCATGCAAATTGGTGTTCATGAAAGCCTAGTTGGTTTCTGACTTATACATGGCCATGTTTTTCTAGTTCACTCTCTTAAGTTGTAAATTGCTCACTAAACCCTAGTTCCATCTCATTATTTGTCAACCTTAGTGATAGCATGCAAATTGGTGTTTTTGAAAGCATAGTTAGTTTTCGATTTGAACATGGCCATGTCTTTCTAGTTCTATCTCATAACTTGTAAAGAGCTCACTAAACCCTAGTTCCACCTCATTATTTGTCAACCCTAGTGATAGCATGCAAATTGGTGTTCATGAAATCCTAGTTGGTTTCCGATTTGTACATGGCCATGTGTTTCTAGTTTCCTCTCTTAACCTGTAAATTGCTCACTAAACCCTAGTTCTATCTCATTATTTTTCAACCCTAGTGATAGCATGCAAATTGGTGTTTTTGAAAGCCTAGTTAGTTTCCGATTTGTACATGACCATCTCTTTCTAGTTCCGTCTCATAACTTGTAAAGAGCTCACTAAACCCTAGTTCCATCTCATTATTTGTCAAACCTGATGATAGCATGCAAATTGGTGTTCATGAAAGCCTAGTTGGTTTCCAATTTGTACATGGCCATGCGTTTCTAGTTCCATCTCTTAACTTCTAAATTGCTCACTAAAACCTAGTACCATCTCATTATTTGTCAACCTTGAGTGATAGCATGCAAATTGGTTTTTTTGAAAGCCTAGTTAGTCTTCAAGTTGTACATGGCCATGTCTTTCTAGTTCTGTCTCATAACTTGTAAAGAGCTCACTAAACCCTAGTTTAATCTCATTATTTTCAACCCTAGTGATAGCATGCAAATTAGTGTTCATGAAAGCCTGGCTGGTTTCCGATTTGTACCTGGCCATGTGTTTCTAGTTCCCTCTCTTCACTTGTAAATTGCTCACTAAACCCTAGTTCCATCCCAATATTTGTCAACCCTAGTGATAGCATGAAAATTTGTGTTTTTGAAAGCCGGGTTAGTTTTTTATTTGTAGATGGCCATGTATTTCTAGTTCCGTCTCATAACTTTTAAAGAGTTCACTAAACCCTAGTTCCATCTCATTATTTCTCAACCCTAGTGATAGCATCCAAATTGGTGTTCATGAAATCCTAGTTGGTTTTTGATTTGTACATGGCCATGTGTTTCTAGTTCCCTCTCTTAACTTGTAAATTGCTCACTAAACCCTAGTTTCATCTTATTATTTGTCAACACTAGTGATAGCATGCAAATTGGTGTTTTTAAAAGCCTAGTTAGTTTCTGTTTTGTACATGGTCATGTCTTTCTAGTTTCATCCCATAAATTGTAAAGAGCTCACTAAACCCTAGTTCCATCTCATTATTTGTCAACCCTAGTGATATCATGCAAATTGGTGTTCATGAAAACCTAGTTGGTTTCCGATTTGTACATAGCCATGTGTTTGTAGTTCCCTCTCTTAACTTGTAAATTTGTCACTAAACCCTAGTTCCATCTCAGCATTTGTCAACCCTAGTGATAGCATGCAAATTGGTATTTTTGAAAGCCTAGTTAGTCTTCGATTTGTACATGGCCATGTCTTTCTAGTTCTGTCTCATAACTTGTAAAGAGCTCACTAAACCCTAGTTCCATCTCATTATTTGTCAACCCTAATGATAGCATGCAAATTGGTGTTCATGAAAGCCTAGTTGGTTTCCGATTTGTACATGGCCATGTGTTTCTAGTTCCATCTCTGAACTTGTAAATTGCTCACTAAACCCTAGTTCCATCTCATTGCGCCGAGAGGCACTCTACAGCCCAGTATGGGGGAGATCTTGTCACGTGATGTAACGTTACTAACATGTCGGCAAAAAATAATAGTGAAAGTGAATATTATGGGAGAGATCTTGTAACGTGATGTAACGTTACTAACATATGTAACATGTCGGCTAAAAATAATTGTGAAAGTGAATATTACGGGATAGATTTTGTAACACAAAATAAAAAATAATATCACTTTCGTAACTTTATTTTTATTAATAAAAAATAAATTTTTTAATAGGCCAAAATAAATGTCGGCCACAAAAACAATCTAATATGGGGGAGATGTGGTAATCTTCCTACCTAACAAAACAATAAAAAAGTAAAAATTTAATTATCCGTAAAACAAATATGTGGGTCAAAAAAAACAAAATTGAATTATCCGCAAAACAATGTTGGCCTTGCACATGGTTTTAAAACCATGTGCAAGGCATTCTAAAAAACCCATGGTTTTATTGTACATGGTTTAGGAGGCTTTGCACATGGTTTTTAAACCATGTGCAAGGCCTTTTAAACAACCCATGGTATTATTGTACATGGTTTAGGAGGGCCTTGCAAATGGTTTTAAGACCATGTGCAAGGCCTCCTAAACAACCCATGATTGTAGGAAGGCCTTGCATATGGCTTTAAAACCATGTGTGGGGAAATGATGCAATGTTTGTTACTAACAAAATAAAAAATATTATATGTCGGCCATAAATAATGTTAAATATTAATAATAATAAAATTATATGCGGACCTTAAATAAAACGATGTGTCTTTTGGTTTGAATCAAATCAATGGATACCTAAGAAGAGGTTAGAGATTTGATCCATCTCGGCGCTTGATGGAGCCTAGGATTTGGATCTACGCTGGTTATTTGTCAACCCTATTGATAGAATGAAAATTGGTGTTTTTAAAATTCTAGTTAGTTTATGATTTGTACATGGCCATGTATTTCTAGTTCCGTCTCATAGCTTGTAAAGAGCTCACTAAACCCTAGTTCAGTCTCATTATTTGTCAACCCTAGTGATAGCATGGAAATTTTTGTTCATGAAAGCCTAGTTGGTTTCGGATTTGTACATGGCCATGTGTTTCTACTTCCCTCTCTTAACTTGTAAATTGCTCACTAAACCCTAGTTCCATCTCATTATTTGTCAACCCTAGTGATGACATGCAAATTGGTGTTTTTGAAAGCCTAGTTAGTCTCTGATTTGTACATGGCCATGTCTTTCTAGTTTCGTCTCATAACATGTGAAGAGCTCACTAAACCCTAGTTCCATCTCATTATTTTTCAACCCTAGTGATAGCATGCAAATTGGTGTTCATGAAAGCCTAGTTGGTTTCAAATTTGTACATGGCCATGTGTTTCTAGTTCCATCTCTTAAGTTGTAAATTGCTCACTAAACCCTAGTCCCATCTCATTATTTGTCAACCCTAGTTGGTTTCCAATTTCTACTTCCCTCTCTTAACTTGTAAATTACTCACTAAACCCTAGTGATAGCATGCAAATTGGTGTTCATGACAGCCTAGTTGGTTTTCGATTTGTACATGGCCATGTGTTTCTAGTTCCCTCTTTTAACTTGTAAATTGCTCACTAAATGCTAGTTCCATCTCATTATTTGTCAACCGTTGTGATAGCATGCAAATTGGTGTTTTTGAAAGCCTAGTTAGTCTCTAATTTGTACATGGCCGTGTCTTTCTAGTTCCATCTCATAACTTGTAAAGAGCTCACTAAACCCTAGTTCCATCTCATTATTTGTCAACCCTAGTTGGTGCATGAAAATTGGTGTTCATGAAAGCCTAGTTGGTTTCCAATTTGTAAATGGCCATGTGTTTCTAGTTCCATCTCTTAACCTGTAAATTGCTCATTAAACCCTAGTTCCATCTCATTATTTGTCAACCCTAGTTGGTTTCCAATTTCTAGTTCCTTCTCTTAACTTGTAAATTGCTCACTAAACCCTAGTTCCATCTCATTATTTGTCAACCCTAGTGATAGCATGCAAATTGGTGTACATGAAAGCCTAGTTGGTTTCTGATTTGTACATGGCCATCTGTTTCTAGTTCCCTCTCTTAAATTGTAAATTGCTCACTAAACCCTAGTTCCATCTCATTATTTGTCAACCCTAGTTGGTTTCCAATTTCTAGTTCCCTCTATTAACTTGTAAATTTCTCACTAAACCCTTGTTTCATCTCATAAGTTGTCAACCCTAGTGATAGCATGTGAAGTGGTGTTCATGAAAGCCTAGTTGGTTTCCAATTTGTACATGGCAATGTAATTAAATGTATATTAAACTAAAAACATCAAGAAATGTAAATTTCAACAACTCGAGAGCTTGTTATTTTTCGAACTCTATTTGTTGGTGTCTAAAGACACCATTCTTGGTGCCTCCAATGTGCCATAGATGGTGTTTGTATCCTAGGCACATGAAAGACTAGACATTAGTAGCATCATAAGAAAAAAAATAGAACCCAATGAAAATGTGCAAACATGATTTATAGATAACTCACCCGAGGTTGTACGATCGTGTTTATAGTGTCCAGTATCCTCTGAATAATATTATGTGTGTGAATGGTATCGGTCAATCACAGGTTTATTACATTGGGAATAATGTGAGGCTAAATGATTGAAATTGTGCTTCAGAATTCACTGTAAAGGTTAAATAACGCACCTGACAATGCACTCATACAAGTAGGCCATCCGGATCATCTTTGGTGTTGATGGTGTCCATCAATCTTTTGTGCTCTATATGAGGTAGCACGTACCGTATATGTGAGCTATTTTTGTGACCAGGTGTATGCAACTTGATGTTTATACCAACTACTAGGTTGGTGAAGTGGTATACAATAGCTCCTGGTCTATAATCCTGATATACATACCCACCCTTCCTTTTCTGTTGTGCTGCAAGTGTCAAGTACTCCCCTTTCATAACCATTGAGCCGATTGGGAATTCAATATTTTCATCATTTGTAACAGGTTTGAGAATGGTTTGTTTCCCCTCTATGCAACATGCCAACCAATAGTTAGAACTCCATTCATTATTTTTTGGGGCAACCACTGCATATATCTGACTTGTGAAAGGAAATAGGTCGAGTTAACAATACATTTTTTAAATAAGGTCTTGCATTTCTAATCTCTACATAAATAAAATTTTACATAGGTCGAGTAAACAGTACATAAATGCATTTTCAGAATTTAGGTACTACTCATGTACCTAATTGTATGAGATCCGATATGTGATCATAGTCTGTAGAAATATGTGTATGATCATCTCCAAAATGGTCTATTCATTAACCCCGTTGAAATTGGTGCCAAGTGTCACTCGATCCCATGTATCAATGGTATCCGTATACTCACAACCATCCCATTCACCGATGCCACAGGAATTGCAAAAGCAAGCCTTCAATCTTGTCCAAATTTGTAGGGTTGAGTTGTCTGAGCTTCTAATTGAATGAAACTATCGAGTTCCACGCACTATGTTCACCCGATGTGTTTGTGTTTGGTCCACATTTGTCACCTCCCATAATATTCTTTGCACTAAGTTTTTCCTTGTTACGTGTTCTCCCATGACAGATGCACGCCATTCGACTATAGATGCAACGTCTTGAAGGCAAG
>LPNX010994189.1:161878-167111 GCA_001517045.1 Pseudotsuga menziesii
CAACTGGTGGCCATTAACGCATTCATGAACCCTCACCATAGTTTATGAATCATCATTGTAATACATTCAACCAAGTCATAAGTTTAAACCTTGATATTTCGTGGTGCACACTATATCCTATAGTTTCACCACCTTCTAATGCCAGCACAGACATATTTCCAATGACATGGTATTTATACCATAGTCTTTTAACTCTAAAGTGTGCGCAGACTTAACACTATTGTATAGTGTTTACATTTTATCCCCTTAGCACCAAAGTAATGTGTTGGTACATGCCCTTTGCTAGTTCTTATAGGTAGTGTTTGTGCATAAGTCTTTAAGTATAGGTTTTGTAGCATTTAGGAATCATGGCAAATGTAGTATGCCATGATCCACTTGCTACAGAGAATGAGCTTATGGATTCAAACTCGAAACCCAAGTAGACCTAAAAGGTAGAAACAAGAGAATTGTAATTATTAATCAAGAAGTAGATAATTAAGAATGGTAAGGATAGTAAGTTAATTCACAGCATCTAGTTAATTAACTAGGAAAGATAATTAATGAACATAGGGCTTACCTAAATCGCAAAATGGAACAGTAATAAAAGTGCAAGGCAGAACTCAAAGTATAACTAGGAACTGAATTGCTTCAAGTAACCAAATGATCCTGATGTCACAAAAGTAACCTGTAAGTCAATAAATAAGGTGCCTTAGTTCGAATGATGGTCAGTGCAAGAAGATGAGGGAACTTTTAAATGCAATCCTAGTTTTCAAAAACACGATCACGTTACCAAAAAATACAATGTGTTTCTGCAACATAGCACTTGCTATGGTTCAACCCGGGCCTAACATGTCATGGGACATGTAGGATAGGAAACCATATGGCATATGCGTTATATAACTACAAATCACGCATGTGACATGTAGTTCTAAAACACGTACGTGATTTGGAAAACTAAAATTAATTTATATAGACAGGATCGAAACCCGTGACCTATTCTACTTATCAGGAACGCGAAACCAGCGGCGATTTGGAGCGTTTTGGAGCAAATTGGGTGCTTGGGATTGTTGGAGGAGCTGATTTAGTAGGAGGGGAGGAGATTCCACTGGTGAATTATCATCTAACCAGGTAATTCAATCACCCAAAACATTCTTTTTTGTCAATTCTAAACCTAGAATATTGTTTTTTAATAGAATAATAAACCCAACAACTCCCAAGCTAATGTATGATGGATACAAGTAACTTATTTTTCAATGATCAAACTAAAAGAGGCTATAAGAAACAAAACATCATGTCTAATAGATATTCAGTGTTCCAAAAGGCTAGAAATATATAAAACAAACACAAGTATAGAGTGTGTGTGGAAGAAGGCTAAAATTATAAGCTAAGGGTTTTAACAATTAAAAAAACAATATATATCTACATTCAAATTAAAGACAAAGAAATATAGAAAGCCCACATCATAATGATATTGAGAGGCATAAACAAAAAGGAACAAAAATACTATAAGAGAGACACAAAATTACTACTGAGTAGGGTTCTAAACAACACATATCTCATAATTCTCCACAATATGCAAGAGAGAATAATGGACAAGCTAGCTTATGTTCCAATTAAAATAGAAGCCATAGATATTACACACCAATTGGTAGAACTAACATAAAAATACAGTATAAGGCACAAGGTGTAAGAAACCCATGTTAGCAAACACAAGAACATGAATTCTGCTTCTTTTATCCTATAAACATAATAAAGAAAATTAGAAACATGTGAGACCCTAGGTCTCCCTAAGATCCCTTGATCTAGAAAAGACATAAATGACTTTACTCAAATAGTCTATGCCCATGCATCAATAGGTTTATCAACCATTTTTTAAAATAGAAAAAACAATGGGTAATATATTTCTACATGTCCAGTCTCTAAGCTCATCTACAACCAATTGTAGTCCAGTCAACAAATTCTCCATTTTTCCATGTAACTTTTGGTTGGTTTCCATGTTATACAACAATGGAAATGGTGAACACCCATGAACTACCTAGAGTGCGTCGTGAGAGTGTTCCCAACAATGATCAAGTCAATTATATTTAAAGGATATGGTGGCAACCCTGTATCACCCCTTTTCTTGCCTCACATGTCCTAATAGTCCCTTGCCCCTTTCTTTTACATATCCAACGGACGTAAAGGCCAAAACATGTCAAAATAGAAATCCTAAATTCAAAGAAGTATAAACCCAAGTGTGCATGGAAAAGTCACCAATGAGGGTGAAAAAGTGCCTTAACTTATAGAAAGAAGTTGAAGGAAACTCACTATTTAATTGTTAAATGTTTAATTTTGAGTTTTAAATGTATGTAAGTGAATGCCATTAAATTTCTTACTTGAGTTTGATTTAATTTACATTTTCAATTTTGAAGAGATGTCATTATATACCATGTATATGTTTCTAATGATTTCCTTATTGATTTTTTTATTGCATTTGCGGTTATGGACACAAATGTTGAAATACTGATTGAACTTGCCCAGTTGAGAGGACTCAGTACTGCTTTTAGTGGTGGTGATAGGATTCGACGTTCACTTGCATCCACTTTGGATGGAATTGTTGAGACTATTACATTGTCAAGCAACATACTATACGATATTACATCATATAGAGAAATAAAAAGACAAGAGTATGTTGATGGGCTTGGCTACAATGCAATAAAAAAGTTGAAAATTACCAAAGAGCATATATTGTCATTGTTTAGGGACCCTCACACAGGGGAAATCCCAAATGCAAATAGGACACATATCTCTATCGAGTGGTGCACATATCATCCATTTGTTGATAACTGGATGGACAGATGGTATATGGTTTTTGATATGCCACCACACAACAACAGGGAAATCCCCCTGTATTTCCTTCGAAAGATGTATGTAGAGTTCGTGTTGGGTAAACACGAAAACTATTTTGATATATTTTTGTTTCAGGGGATCGGTGGGGGCATGCCCCAAAACCGACCCAATGCCAGGCTTCGAGACGTCGATCACCCTATCCCTGTACCTCGCAAGCAGTTGCTTGGGCCAGATGTCCCACCTGTAAATCATGTTATTCCACACACACGTGATGCATATTTGAGTTTGGCACGAGTAGTTGTTCGTCATAGCACTATGGTTCAACATATGGGTGAGGAAGGGACATGTGTCCCTGGTGTGGTACATACACCAGGTCGTCGGGGTGCATGACCATATTCTAGTGCAGTACCCCCATCTAGTGCAGGACCATTTACTAGTGCAACACCATCAGCGCATTCCCAACCTATTTTTGAGCCTCATGAGTGTACATCGTGTGGTCATCCCTGCTATGGTCTTTCATCAAATGTTGCCTTCAGTGGGTTTTTTAGTGATGTATGTATATGGTTAATTGTAATAAATTGTTCATTTATTTTCCTCTTTGTACACATATGTATAGTTTGAGATAATATATTAATTTTGTGAACTTGCAGTTGATGTTTTATGCCGACAGTGACGCCCCAAAGTTCCATGTTTCACACTCTACAGAGGGGCATGACATTCCATCCACTAATCCCTTGGTTGGTGGAGAGATTCCTATAGCACCCATTGTCGTATCTCACACCGAGGTAAACATTTTAAAAATTTTAGTTTTTTAATACTTGTTAATTTTTTAATTTCCACATACTATACATGTTAGTTCACTAATGCTATCTACGGTCTAATATTATCAATTATTAAACTTGCAAATGCCAGATCCTTCATAGGGGAGAGAAGTCATGGAGGTAGAAACCATGGTCGTATCGACCAAGGAAATATCTGGGCATGACATTCCATCCACTGATCCCTTGGTTGGTGGAGAGATTCATTTAACACGCATTGTCGTATCTCACACCGAACCGTAAACATTTTTAAAATGTCATTTTTTTAATACTTGTTAATTTGTTAATTTCCACACATTGTACATGTTAGTTCACTAATGCTATGTACGGTCTAATATTTAAAATTATTAAACTAGCAGATGCCAGATCCTTCACGAGGGAAAGAAGTGATGGAGGTAAACATTTTAAACATTTAAAAAATGTCATTTTTTAAATACATGTATGTTCGTTGAATCATGCATGTCTAACTACATGAACTCTTGTTGACTATAGGCACCAACCGAAACACCTGGACCATTTCGTGGAGTTGTATCTCCACATAGGCCATATGTGAACAAGGGTCATGTGTATATGAGGCGTCCTACCCCTAGCAAGAGTCCATTTGTCCATGACCATGTAGCTACTGATACCATGGTAATGTATATCCTTCGATGATATTTCTTGGTTAACTTGAAATCCAGTGCATAAAATGTTTTGTTAATGTTTGATTTGCATGCTTAATGCATAAGGAGCTAGAGTTTACTATTGAAAACCTTGCAAGGATGGTTGATGCAGCAGTCAGTGTTTCATCTACAATGGCAACAAGTCACATAGAGGTACAACTATTTCAACATGGTCGTTACATATTTTAATATTGTTGGCGTATGTTTATTCATGCATGTCTAACTATTTCAACATTTGGCGATTGTAGCCACCACCAGCAAGAGTTATTGATGCAGCATTCAATGTGGTATCTACAATAACAACAAGCCACACAGAGGTACAACTATTTAAACATAATCTAGACATAGTGTGTTATTGTTGTCTATTGTTTATTCATGCACATGTCTAACTATTTCAACATCTGGTGATTGTAGCCACCACCACCACCAACAGTTCTTGCCCCCTCTGGTTCGACCGTGGAGGTGACCATCCTTGATGTTCAACCAACAGCTCCATCTGCTACACAAGGAACACAATCCCCTTTTTCACAGTCTCTCATTGAGGTGAGATGTCCATTAATGACCAATTGTTTCATGCAATGTCCATTAACATTTTGATAATTGTTGAGTTAATTTAGATATGGTATTTTATTAAGCTAATGTATTAGTACATAGTTAGTTGAATTTAACAATTGATATTTAATTTGAAAGATCCAGAGATGCACACTGGTCCTAGAGTTGTGCCTACAGGATCAACCTTGAGAAAGAACAAGAGGAAGCTTGAGTTTTGATGTGTCTTATGGGGTATGTACATTTCGATACATGTAGATGTGGCTTCGACAGTTTTGGATACATGTACTTTTGGAGACATATACATTGACATTTCACTTACATGTACATGTGGCTTGGATAGTTTTGGATACATGTACATGTGGCTTGGATAGTCTTGGATAGTTGTGGAGACAC
>LPNX010994189.1:167439-177439 GCA_001517045.1 Pseudotsuga menziesii
ATTTTGAGTTCAGATGATTAAATTACAAGTTAAGTCAATGCTCAAGTGTAATTTAATAAAACTAAGTGCAATACATGCTTCACATTTCATCAACGACCAACAACACTATTCAACAAACCTCATGCACCCAATGACTAATCACTCAGCATTAAAGGAACTACAATAGAATCCAAAGACCGAGAACCAACTTCGTGAATCAACATGATTTGAAACATAAGTCCACCGGATTTGAAAAAGTTGAGTTGGGCATTAGATTGATTCTGAATTGAGTTGTGACAGTAAGATAAGATTAGGGCTTCCTTGGTAGGGTTATGGTTATGGGCCATGCATGTTAAACAATAATCCGTAGTTAGGGATATGGTTTTCCAAGTTTGGCCTTCATTGGCATGAAATGCATTGTCCAAGTTTGGCCCTCATTGGCGTGAGTGCATTGTCCCCTACTGAGTGAAACCCTAGTTTCAGAAATCACCGTATACGGTAGTCACCGGGCAATGGACAGGCAGGGGAGCCCCCCCTAGCTAAAATCCCATGTCATGAATCCAATAGAATCAACAATTCATCGATTAAAGGCCTGACAATCGATCTATGGCGACTTGTAGGTCACCTCTAGATACCGTTCAGGGACACTTGGTGGACTTGTGCCCGGTGCTCAAAAAACCTCATGGAGCCACAATTCCGAATTACGTCAAATCCTGTTAGCGTGTTTGGGCATGGGAAATATGGCAATGCCAACCACATCCCCACTGTTCGTGGTTTTCCAATTTTGTCCCTCATTGGCATGACTACATTGTCCCCTACTGAATGAAACCCTAGTTTCAGAAACCACCGTAGACGGAGGTAACCGAGAAATGGAGAGGAAGGAGAGCCCCCCCCAGCTAAAATCCCATGTCAGGAATCGAACGGAATCAATGGTTCGTCAATCGGAGGCATGAGCATTGATCTATGGCGAGTTGCAGGTCACCTCGAGATACCGTTAAGGGACACCTGGTGGACTTTTTCCCAGTGCGCAAAAAACCTCACGAAGCTGCAATTTTATATTCTGACAACTCTTGCTAGCATGTTTGGGCATGGGAAATATGGCAACGCCAACCGCATACCCACCGTCCATGGCTTTCCAACTTTGGCCCTTGTTGGCATGACTGCATTGTCCCCTACTGAGTGAAACCCTAGTTTCAGAAATCATCGTAGATGGAGGTCACCAGGCAATGGACAGGAGGGGGAGGCCCCCCCTAGCTAAAATCCCACATCACGAATCCAACGAAATTGACGGTTCGTCAATTGGAGGCCTGAGCATCAATCTATGGCGAGTTGCAGGTCACCTCCAGATACCATCCATGGACACGTGGTGGACTTGTGCCCCGTGCACAAAAAACCTCACGGAGCCACAATTTTGTATTCCGTCAACTCCTACTAGTGGGTTTGGGCATGGGAAATATGGCAATTCCAACCACATCCCCACCATCCGTGGCTTTCCAACTTTGGCCCTCATTGGCGTGACTGCATTGTCCCCTACTAAGCGAAACCCTAGTTTCAGAAACCACCATAGCCAAAGGTCACCAGGAAATGGACATGCAGGTATAAGAGGTGAGTTGTCAAGAAGGAAATTATACAAGCCTTAAAACATAAGTTTATCATTGCGGCATCTTGTTTCCATCATCCTAGTTGTATATATTGGCTGAAAACATTGACAATATTACCTACTTGAAAAATTAGGGTTTTAGTGCTGTAAGAGAGCCTACAAAGAACTTTGATAGGTATGACCTAAAAAGGTACATGTATGTCTTCTAATATTATGTATATCATGTGAATGAGATCTTGAAATGTTCATATGATTGATATATAGGGTTTATTGATCATATGTAAAATTTGACATGTTCATTAAATTGACATACAAGAGAACTTTTGGCATATTTATAAACAACATTATGAAAAATTTCGCATATCAAGAGAAAAAAATTGACATATTCATAAGAAACATACATGGGAAAATTAAAATTATGATACATAACTCATCATGCTAGATCCCACCTATTATCATACAACCAAGCCCTCCAGATCATCTCTTATAATGATGGTCTCCATTAGTCTCTCGTGCTCTGTATCCGGTAAGAAGTAGCGTACCTTCGATGAATTTCGGCTAGGCATTGTTCGTACCTGGGTTTTGTACCAATGATTAAGTTGGTAAATTGATACACACTTGCACCTAGTTTGTAATCCCTGTAAACATATCCACCCTTCTTTCTTGCATTTTTTTCATGTGTAAGGTATTCACCTTTAACAACCATAGACCCGATGTAGAAGTGGTTGTTTTCATGATTAGTCATGGACATAATGAGGGTTTGTTTTCCCTCTATACAACATGCCAACCAGTAATCACCACCCTATTCACTATCTTTTGAGGCAACCACTACGTATATGTGTCCTGCATAGTATGCTTGTAGGTATATGATCAAATATTTTTTTTGTGATACAAGGCCATTAATGTGAATTTCAAGACTATGTAAATTTTACAAAAAAATGTTAAGGAAATGCATCATACCAGGTTGTACAAGTTACTTTTTCGACATATTAAAATCTCAGTGTCTTTTTAGTGTAAATGCAAAAAATACGTAAATAAGTGACATCAGCGCTGATACCATTCAATACGTAAGTCATGTGACATCAGCGTATGCCCGATACCATCAACGTGCTGGTTGAGCTATTTAAGCACCTCGCAACTCATCAAGTTCTCGAGCCACGAGCTGCAGTTCTGTGTTTATAGTAACATCGCCCAATGGAGTTTCGTAGTGCTATTTTGGTCTGTTTCTATATTTTGCTTCTGTTAGCACCCATTGTGAAATGTGACCCGCCATCTCCCGTGGTTAAATGTTCCCATTGCAATGTTTCAAATGCTTATGGTATGTTTCCCGATCAAAGTGCATGCAGAGCTGCCCAAGTCATGTATCCTGCCTCCAAAGACCAGCTTCGGGACGCAGTTTCCCAGGCTGTTCAGAAGATCCAGAAGATGAGAGTTGTGACGCGATACTTTGGTAGTTTTACCAAGCTGGCATGCCCCGTCGGAGAGTCTGGTCTCATAATCAGCACCCGGGATCTAAATCATCTTATTAATGTGGACAAAGCCAGCATGAGAATGATGTTTGAGAGCGATGTGACGCTCCAACAACTGATTCAAGCTACTGCAGAGCACGACTTAAATTTGCCTCGTTCGCCTAACTGGTTTGGTGCGACTCTAGGGGGAATGCTAGGGATAGGTAGTCATGGCGCTTCGTTGTTCGTCAAGGGTAGTGTTGTTCATGAATATGTTGTGGGGATGAGATTAGTAATCCCGGCTTCCAGAGATGAGAGATATGTTAAGGTTGTGAGCCTCACTGAACAAGACGAGAATCTAAACGCAACCAAAGTTTCTTTAGGGCTTCTCAGAGTCATTTCTCAGGTATGAAATATATGTTTATCATTATGGTATATTTTTTAATATTTTGTTATTTATGTATTGGGTATCCTATTATTTTTTTAATATTATGTTATTTATTTATTAGGTATCATATTATTTTCATATTTTGTTATTTATTTATTAACTACCATAATTATGTATTAAGTATTTGATATTTATAATATTTTGTTATTTATTTATTAGTTACCATATTATTTATGTATTAAATGTTTGGTATTTTTTATATATTTTTATAATTTTTTATTTTGAGTTTAAAAAAACATTATAAAATTTGTTATGTTAAATTTTTTTAAGTATACTAATTTATAAAACTTTTAATCTTAAACATAAACTTTTAAGCAATTGATAATCAACATCTATTTTTTAATAGGTTATTAAATCTCTTTATTTCTATAAAAAAACCTTTATTTCTTGTAATTACTCATCCATATCAATTGAACTTCTCTTTCTTTTGATTAGGCTCATCCATAACGACGATCCTTACATGATATAAGAGTTAGTATAACTCTACGATGTTTATGCCCCAAGGGTTAGCTCAATTGGTAAGACGTGCGCACACTCTCTCGGTTCGGGGAGAGGTCACGAGTTCAAGCCTTGAGTCCTTTGGGGTTAGACCTTCTGCAAGGATGGTCGGCGGTTTACCACCTCTATCATCCACTAATGTAGGGAAGTATTTCTGGTAAAAAAAATCTCTACGATCTTTACATGATATAAGAAGTTAGTATAGCCATAACCCTTACTCTTTCAGTAAAAGTGTTGTGATTAAGTTTGGACGATTTCTCTTAAATCTCGAGCATGGCATTTTTTTTGAAGATCTTGTTTGTCCCATGGAGCATATTAGCGAGCAGTCTTTACATTCTATTGGCTAATCTCTACTTGTTTATGGGATTTGGGAAATCCGCTTGTTTTTCCATATGGCATCTATTGGCATCAAGGTTGACTCCTACATGAATTTGCTACTGCAGTGAGTAATTGAGTTATTTTCCTTTGTCCTTATCTATTAATTGATAAGTGAATATTGGAGCAAAATCTCTCATTTTTGTTTCCTCCCTATGAGGAACTGTTTTTTGTTTCCTCATAGCGTTACTTATGGGGAACTATTTTTTTGTTTCCTCATAGTGTTTTACTTATGGGATAAATTTTTTCTTCTTCTTTCTGTTTCACTTATGGAAAACTATTGGTATTTGTATGACAACCTATGTTTTTTCCTAGTATTTCACTTACTTATGAGGAACTGATTTCTTTTGTTTTCTCTTGGTGTTTCACTTATGGGGAACTGTTGGTATTTGTATGACACCCTATGTGACATGTAACCTTGCACTTACTTGTGGGGAACAGATTTCTTTTGTTTCCTCCTGGTGTTTCACTTATGGGGAACTGTTGGTATTTGTATGACACCCTATGTGACGTGTAATCTTACACTTACTTATGCAGAACTCATTTCTTTGGTTTCCTCTTCATGTTTCACTTATAGGGAACTGTTGGTATGATACCCTATGTGACTTGTAACCTTAGACTTATTTATGGGGAACTAATTTATTTTGTTTCCTCCTAGTGTTTCACTTATGGGGAATGTGACTTGTAACCTTAGACTTACTTATGGGGAACTAATTTATTTTGTTTCCTCCTAGTGTTTCACTTATGGGGAACTCTTGGTATGTATATGACACCCTATGTGACTTGTAACCTTACACTTACTTATGGGAAACTTGGTTCTTTTGTTTCCTCCTAGTGTTTCACATATGGGGAACTATTGGTATTTGTACTACACCCTATGTGACTTGTAACCTTACACTTACTTATGGGGAATTAATTTCTTTTGTTTCCTCCTTGTGTTTCACTTATGGGGAACTGTTGGTATTTGTATAACACCCTATGTGACTTGTAACCTTACACTTACTTATGAGGAATTGATTTTTTTGTTTCCTCCTTGTGTTTCACTTATGGGGAACTGTTGGTATTTGTATGACACCCTATGTGACTTGTAACCTTACAGTTACTTATGGGGAACTGATTTCTTTTGTTTCGTGCTCATGTTTGACTTGTGAGGAACTGATTTCTATGTTTTACTTATGGGGAACTGATTTCTTTTGTTTCCTCCTCGTATTTCACTTATGGGGAACTATTGGTATTTGTATGACACCCTATGTGACTTGTAACCTTACAAGTTTACTTATGGGGAACTGATTTCTTTTGCTTCCTCCTCTTGTTTCACTTATGGGGAACTGATTTCTTTTGTTTCCTCCTGGTGTTTCACTTATGGGGAACTGTTGGTATTTGTATGACACCCTATGTAACCTATAACCTTACACTTACTTATGGAAAACTAATTTCTTTTGTTTCCTCTAGTATTTCACTTAAAAAAAACTTAATATTTGTATGGCAACCTATATGAGTTGTGTGACCTTACACTTATGGGAAACCGATTTCTTTTATTACCTCCTTCTGTATCACTCATACAAAACTCTTGGTATTTGTATGGAAACCTAACCTATGTGAGTTGTAACCTTACATAAGAACTCTCAACCATTTTCTTTAATCAAAATACAATTTACCCTAAAACCACTTTTTTTAATTAAATTCTTTTCTAATCATTTCACAGTCTTTATATGGATTTTTCGTATTATACCTAATAATCTTTACGATGTTTTACCGAGTGTTGTGCAGGTAACCCTCCAACTGCAGCCTATGAGTAGCGTGACCATCAATGAAACATATGACCTCGATCTCGAAATCCAGATAGAGAAATTTGGTTCCGAGTACGAATTTGCAGTTGTTACGTGGTACCCTGCTATGAAAAGGGTCCTTTATAGAATGGACGATCGCGAGCCTGTTACGTCGGCTGGGAACGGAGTAAGCGATTTCAACGGGTTTCAAGCTATTTCAAAGAAGTTAACATATTTAAGGACAGCAGGTAATAAAAGCCAACCTGTATATATTATATATATATATATATATATATATATATGATAGGTGTTTATATTTACATGGATAAGAATTCCCAAAGAATAAGAAGTAGATTGTTGAAGATGAACCCATGACTATATTTCTAATGCAGATCCATATGTAATTAGTTAAATTCACTGTTCTTAATTTCTCTTAAATAATTTATCTTTGAATCTGCAGAGTAGTTAGTTAAATTCACTGTTCTTAATTTCTCTTAAATCATTTACCTTTAAATCTACAGAGCGGACGACAGAAGACTTAAAGTCCGATGATTTCAAGTGCTCAATCGCCAAGTCTGAGTTTGATAAGTTTCTCGCAAGTGGTACAGGACTAAAGAACGACGGTGAAAAGTTTATAGGGTATCCAGTAATTGGATATCAGAATAACATGCAATCATCCGGATCGTGTCTTGAAAGTGTGGAGGACGAAGCGTGCCCATGGGATCCTCAAATCGAAGGCCCGCGTTTCTTTGAGATTGGATTCAGTATCGGCATTTCTAAGATCGGACAATTTCTTTCGGACGCGAAGAAGCTGAGGGACCTGGTTTCCGCAAAAAGCCTTTGTGGGGTTGAAGTGTACAATGGTTTTCAAATGCGGTATGTAAAAGCTTCGACTGCTTATTTGGGAAAGCAAGAGGATTCAGTGGAAATCGAAATGAAGTACTATCGGGCAGATGATCCCACCACCCCGAGACTGTCTCAAGATGTGTTCGAGGAAATAGAGCAAATGGCTCTCGAGAAATATGGAGCTTTGCCACACTGGGGAAAGAACCGAAACCTTGCATTTCATGGGGTGATGAAAAAATATAATAATTATAAGGCCTTTCTACAAGTCAAGAACGAATACGATCCTGCGGGACTCTTCTCCAATGAGTGGACGGATAGTGTTCTGGAAATAGGGCAGGCAGAGGGAGTGATCATAAAGAAGGCCGATGGATGTGGTATGGAAGGACTATGCGTCTGCTCGGATGATAGGCATTGTGCTCCCGAGAAAGGCTACTTCTGCAAATCTGGTAGGGTTCACAAGGGAGCGCGCGTATGTAGACCAAAGGAGGAGGCTCACATCCCTAAAATCGCGACACGTCTGACCTGCACATTTTACCATACACTCATTCAATATATGTCTGCTCACTGTGTCGAACATGAAGTTGGCATAGTTTAGATAATTTTGTTTGAATTTGATACTTTGATATAAATATTATATTGAACTTAGAGTAGTAGTTGACATACTTTAATTATGTGTGGATTTGACAATTTGATTATAAATATTGTAGTGTGTTTAAGTACTTGTTTGGTTTTCATTAAGTGTGCTTTTAAATATTTTAATGGGATCATTGCTCTTTTCATGGCTTACTTGAGATCACAATGGTCTTAAGTAACAATTTTATGTGATAAATATTTCAGTTTTTCAAATAGGTAATTAGGTTGTTTCTGGCATATTGTGTAGTTTGTTTAAAAACTTGTTTTGTTTTGATTAAGTGTGTTTTTAAATCTTTTAATGAGATCATTTTTTAATTTTATTGTGTATCTGAGATCATTCTTATTAAGTAACTATTTCGTTGTGATAAATGTTTCACTTTTCAAATAGGCAACTGGTTGTGTGTAGCATATTTAGTTGATAAAAAAGTTGAGCTTTTAAATTGGAAGATATGTGTATAAGTCAACCTATTTTATTTAATTTTTATAATATGTTTAGATGTGTTTTTATTGTTGTGTATAGGTTAATTTATCTTTATTTAAATTTTATTATATGTTTAGATGTGTTTTTATTGTTATGCATAGGTTATCTTATACTTATTTACATTAAATTTATAAATTTGTTGAGTTTTTTATATTTTTATTTTAAATGTATATGTTTTAATTGTTATGTATAGGTAATTCAATATTTACTCTGTTGTGTATAGGTTATTTAATGTTTTAATTTTTATGATATGTTTAGATGTGCTTTTATGGTTGTGTGTGGGTCACAACATGCTTATTTACATTAAAGTTGAGTTTATATATTTATTTTAAGTGCATATATATTTTAATTAATATGTATAGGTCATTCAATGCTTACTTGCATTATGTTGTGTATAAGTTATTGAATGTTTACTTGTATTATGTTGAGAAATATGTTTTGATTTGTATGAATAGGTCATTCAATATTTACTTACACTGTGTTGTGTATAGTTTATTTAATGTTTAGTATTATTTTGAGAAACATATTAAGTTATATGTATTTGAGAAATTGAATTTAAATGCACTTTAGTTGTAGGTGTTTTACTTATAAGTGTGAGATGTTGCCATTTATTTGATGTATTAGAAGATTACATTTTTTAAATAAAGTTATAGTGCAACCAAAGTGGGTTCACTTTTAAATTTTAGACACATATTTTAACTATTATGTATAGGTCATTCAATGTTTACTTGCATTATGTTGTTATGAATAGGTCATTCAATGTTTACTTGCAATATGTTGTTATGAATAGGTCATTCAATATTTACTTGTATTGTGTTGTGTATAGTTTATTTAATGTTTAGTATTATTTTGAGAAACATATCAAGTTAAATGTATTTGAGAAACTGGATTGAAATGCATGTTAGGTGTAGGTGTTTTAGGGTGTGTGCAAGAAGTTGAGGGTCTCTTTTGGTGCGTTAGATGCAATACAAAACTGAAAAAACAGACATCCATCAACTTGCATGGATATTTTGAGACACTTACACAATGAATCTTGTGATCAATAAAAAACAAGAAATGTAGGAAATTGAATGACCTTTCCGAATATATATTTTTTTTCTATTGAAAATGTTGTTAACTATCTAAAGTTAGATCAATTTTAACAGGAACTTTTTATTTTTGTGACAAATTATAAGGTATATGTTTTTGTGGGTGCAGCGTCTGAGTGTCTAAATGATGGAATAAACTTACGAAAACCGGTATACATATAGAGAACATATAGGACTAGTGCACGACTATTTTTCCAATAATAAAAATAATATTTTTAAATTTTTTTTAATTATCTAAGAAGATCAAACCTCGAAAACGGTATGTCAATTGTGGGTGCAGCGTTTGAATGTCTTAATGCAATTATTTGGAAATGGGTTTTTTATAGCATGTATAGGTTGGTGTTCCTTAGTGCACCATACAAAAAAAAATTTAAATGGTTGAGAAACGAAAGAGATATGGACGAAACACTACTAGTGTGTTTTTTGAGTTGAGGAGTGATGACAGAAGATAAATAAGAAAAAAATAGAAAAAATTATGTATTCTTGTTAAAATTTATATATTTAGAATCTGCAAAAAAACCAATATCTGTTTCTAAAATCTCATAAAAAATGGAGGTGTATAGCATAATCAGACGAACCGCTAAACACGAGCATATTGAAAATTTGGATATAATGTGAATTAGCCATGGCTTATCATACTCCAAGGCACAGGCATGTTGAATCCGAAGCAAAGTACAAAGCAGACACATAGGCATAGGAATTCCACGAAAGCATGGGTGGAGGCTCGGCCTTATCATTTGGAGGGAATGATTTTTTTAATTTAAAGAATACGCGAGCGCGATTTAGTTAAAAAAAATGCGTGCGTGTTTTATAGAAACAAAACGCGTTTGTGTTA
>LPNX010994189.1:182439-184829 GCA_001517045.1 Pseudotsuga menziesii
TCATCATCATCCTCATCATCATCATCATGAACATCATGAACATCATCATCATCATCCTCATCCTCATCATCACCTTCATCATCATCAACATGATCATCATCATCACCATCAACATCATGAACATCATCATCATCATCCTCATCATCATCACCATCAACATCATGAACATCATCATCATTCATCTTCATCATCTTTATCATCATCACCACCATCAACATCATGAACATCATCATCTTCATCATCATCATCATCCTCATCCTCGTCATCATCACCATCAACATCATGTACATCATCATCATCCTCCTCCTCATCATCCCCATCAACATCATGAACATCATCATCATCATTCTCATCATCATCATCATCACCATCAACATCATGAACATCATCATCTTCATCCTCATCATCATCATCATCATCATTAATGTGATCATCATCATCACCATCATCACCTTCCTCATCATCTTCATCTTCATCATCTTCATCTTCGTCTTCCTTAAAAAGATAATTACTTTCTTTTAAAATTTATAACTTACAAAATATTAAATTTAATTTTCATAATATTTATAAAATATCAATTTTCATGAACCATAAAAATAAAAAAATTATTTAAAAATTATTTGACTTTTATAATAACTTGATAAATAAAAAAAATTAATGTACTTTAAGTTTAATTAATCAAAATTGATTTTAAGAGGTAGGTCTACTATCTTCATCAAAACAATATTGTTATTGTTTAGGATGTTAGATAACAATTTTATTGGATAGACTATCTATCTTAATCAAAAAGATATTCTTTTATTAAATATTTATATTAAATTTCTATATTTATATTTAAATTGAATGTATTCTAATCATGTCTAAGTAATGAAGTATATGTCTATTTCTATCTAACTCATTTAAGTTCCTATGTCCTTAAATTATATATGTCATACTAATGAAGGTTGTGTGTAATTTATTTAAGTTTACTTTCTCCTTATAAATTGGATTTTGGATTTACTAGTATAAAATGATTTTAGTATATCTTCTTACTTCATAATCTAATTTCATTTATTTATGAATAACTTGTCATGGAACATAAAGTTTAAACTTATCTTTTTCTTATAAAAACAATAATAGTTTAAATAAATTTTCGATATCTTTTTATTTCATTTATTTATAAATGAATATTACCTCACCATGTTTTAAAATTTAAATATGTCACATTTTTAAATGATAATCTTTAAATCACTACATCTAATGATTTTAGTTGATTTTAGTTGATATTCTAATTACATTTAGCGGTGCACCCACCCCATTAATTGTGCTTAAACAGATCGTGTGAGCGTTTTGCTTATACAAATCGCGTGCGCGCTTTGGGACTATTAAAACAGTGAATTGTCTTTGTCCGAGAGCAACTTCACTCTGTTTTTATGAAAATTCCGATTAGTGTGCATTATTTTTCAAGAGCACGAGCCTGCCTATGGAAATATTCACAATCTACACATTCTCCATCATTCTTTTTGTTATGCAAGTGCAGCATTGAGGACATCTTTCATGGTTGAGGAGCACACAGGATAAGATATCAAGCTTCAATGTCATTTCATGGTGATGGTGGATATAACTTTCATTTTCTTATTATTCAAGAGAACCAAAGGTAAATTTTCCCATTCATTATTGTTTTGATGGAAAATATGAACAATTGAGAACGAAGATTGAAGCACCTTGAAGGATCAATAGTTATAAAGCAAGTTAAAGGTTTGGAAGCTTGTAATTGAGGAGCAACAAAAACAAACTATATTGACATTGATCATTGTGGTGATGGGGAATGTACATAACCAAGGAAGAAAATCAGCAAGGAAGAAGAGACCTCAAGAAGTCATCGAAGAAGAGAAAGAAAAGAAAAGAATAGACATGATGAATCAGAGGCTTTCTTTGGAAACTAATCCAAATCCAATTATTGAGGATACGGTCGTTCATCCTATTAATCCAGCACAAGAAAAAAGGAAGCATTCACTAGAGGGACCTTCAATTTCCACAATAGTTGTTGAACAAGTGCCCCATGGAAGTATTCAAGAAGCAAAACGTAGGTGCTCATTAGGGGATGTTTCAAATCCCACATCAAGTTAAAGTGATAAGTTACCATCTCAAGACGAAGCTCATGAAGAGGCGGTGTACATGGAGCCTACTGTTGAAGAAGAAAATATTAACTGGACCATCGATGAGGATGTTGGACTTCCACCATCCAACTACCAGGAAGAGAGTGAAGGACAACAAGTTGCTACTGAAACGCCAGAGCATATTGTTGATACACTAGATGATAGAAATCCAACCCCCTTACCTCCATTAGAAAGCACACGTCAAAGAACTCTGAAGCATATACAAGTTGATGAAGGACTCCTCAATTCCAT
>LPNX010994196.1:376-28603 GCA_001517045.1 Pseudotsuga menziesii
CAATTCCAAGAAGAGCCTTTAGCAGCAATGGAAGTTGGAGAATCCTCTTCACCACCAGAACCATTAAATGTAAGTGAAGAGATAGTTGAACTTGCTGATTCTGATATGTCTGATAATGATGATTTAATTGCATATCCTAACATTCCTACAAGACCAAAATGGTAAGAAAAGACCATTCATGCAGCTGGAGAACTACTTGGAAACCCTAATGATCATATGAGGAATAGATCTCAGTTTGAGAGTGCTCTGTGTGTGAAAGACCATTTGTTTGCAGATAAATGCTATCTGATGGTTGAATCAGACCCATAGACATATGAATATGTAGCACATGATCCAAGAATGAAAACAGCCATGAAAGAAGAGTTCGGCTCACTCCAGAAGAACAACACTTGGGAGCTGGTTGATCTTCCCCCAGGGAGGAAGCTAGTTCAATGTAAATGGGTTTACAAAACAAAATTTTCTGCTGATGGTTCACCTTTGAAATATAAGGAAATATTGGTAGCCAAAGGCTACTCACAGGTACATGGCATAGGATACAATGAGACCTTTGCACCAGTGACAAAGATGGACTCCATCAGGATAGCTTTAGCCATTGTAGCTTCGAAGCAGTGGGAGGTACATCACATGGATGTGAAGTGTGCTTTCCTGAATGGAGATATTAATGAATATATTTACATGCAGCAGCCTCAAGTATTTTCTACTAATCCATCTCTTGTGTGCATATTAAAGAAATCATTGTGTGGGCTTAAGCAAGCCCCCAAGGCTTGGTATGCCAAGATTGATAGTTTTCTACTGTCACTGAATTTTGTTCGATGCAAGTCAGATCCAAATGTCTATTTGAATCTGATTCATGGTTCACTAATGATTATTGTCTTGTATGTTGATGACCTTCTGATTACAAGAAGCTCAAAGGATGAAATTGCCTCCTTGAAGGATGCAATGAACCATGCATTCTCAATGACTGATTTGGGCTTATTGAGCCAATTCTTGGGGCTCGAGATTGCTCAAACAAAACATGGAATAAAATTACATCAGTCCAAGTATGCCTTGGATTTGCTGAAAAAATTCAACATGAGGGACTGCAAGCCCAACAAGACTCCCTTCCTTTTAGGAATTAAGCTTGAAGAAGCAAATTCTTCACCTATGGTAAACAATACATTGTATAGGTAACTGACTGGGTGTTTGCTGTATCTTACACATACTCAACCTGATATTTCTTATGCAATAAGTGTGGCTTCAAGATACATGGATCAGCCTCATGAGATCCATTGGAAAGCAGCCAAAAGGATCCTTAACTTTGTTCAGGGAACAAGGACTCATGGGATCTTCTACAAAGCTAAATCTGATCTTGATTTGATTGGGTTTACTGACAATGATTGGGCAGGTGACAACATAGATCGAAAGTCAACATTAGGATATGTGTTCATGCTTGTTGGAGGACCAATCAGTTGGTCAAGCAAGAAATAGATTACCATTGCACTCTCATCTATAGAAGCAGAGTACAGAGGAGTTGTAAACGCAACAACTCAATGTTTATGGTTGCAAGGGTTACTTGGTGAGTGTGGCTTCGAATCAGAATACTCAACTACTATCTATTGTGATTATCATAGTACCATTTGAATCTGCAATGATCCAATTCAGAGACAGAGAACCAAACACATTGAGATCCATATGCACTACATCAGATAGCTTGTGCATGATGGCACCATTCACCTACTCTTCTGTTCATCTTCAGAACAAGTAGCAGATATCTTCACCAAGTTTTTTGTGAGAAGACATTCATCAATCTAAAATCACTGCTGGGGATTTCTGATCATGCTGTGAAGCATGAGTGATGACAAGATTTTCAAATTTTGTTTTACTGTCCATGTTTAAGGGAAAGGGAGGATTTTTCCCACTGGGTTTTTGCCTCTTTCCTTGGTTAAATGGACATGCAGTATGTAAAGGGTGACTAAGCCTTGCTACTAGGCCCTATAATTTTCTGATATTTTACTCATAAGTCAGGCTTAAGGGGGGGGTGTTATAATAATCAACCCATAGTTAGCCACCTTAGACATTAATTAATCCAATTTTTTTCTTATTTGCCTAGTTTCGATATTCCACCTTATGCAAGTTGTCCTCCACACATCCAAAGTGGTAAAAATTGCTAAATTTGAGTCATGGAGCACTTGGGAAACCACTTGGAATCAAATATGCTTTATTCCTGGCCTTCCTAGCGCATGCCTGCTTTTTTTGCTTTATTGCCTGTTTTTTCTAAGTTTTAAGGCAATTGGGAAAGTTTGACTAGGTGAAGTTAACTTGTTTTTTGTCCTCATCATCCTCCACTCTTTTCTCCTACGAAAAGCATGTATGAGTTTTCCTTCCATCATCTATTAGCTTGCCTAATTTATTTTTCCAATTCATGAGCTCTTAGACAGATTTGGAAACTGCTTTATGCACCTATGGGGGATTTGCTTAGATTTAGTAAGCCTGCTTTTGACCAAATTTGAATGGAATCCTTATGCATTCAAATATCTCATGTAATTATTTATTGTGGCAGCCTATGACTTCATAGGTTTGGCTATTGTACACTTATTCAATACAGATTAGTGTTCTGCTCCATATTCAGTCTCCTTTGTGTGTAATTTGCATGTGTAATTGGCAATTTTTGTGAGTGTAATTGTTCTAAAACCTAGGTTCAATTTCCACAATTTGAATACCTATGGTCAATTCCAAATCCCATATATGATGCACAAAACCTTCTAATGACATTGAGATATAACGTGGAAATTAAACATCCATAAGAGACAATCTATGCGCTGGTTTAGGACATTTCCTTACACTTGAGTATAAGTAGGTTTCTTTAGTGTCCATTTCGCTTTTTTTCCTTCACTATAATACATGCATGTGACATGTTATTTTTGTGCAAAACATACTAATGGATTGCATATTTCAAATAGGAGGCCAAGGATCACCCATATAGTTCCTATGTGGTGGATTGAAGGCCCCTTCACAATTCCTTAGTGCAAGACGATTCATATGAGTGTGAGAATCATGTGAATGAGAGAAATTAAGAATAAATCTTGTTATATCAATGCAATTTATTTGGTCAGGAGCGTTTGTTGAAGCCTAACTCATGTGAGTGTTAGTGCCCGAAATTGTAATTTGTAAATTTAGTTGTGTGCTTCAATGAATAATGAAAGTGTTTTAGTTTGCTGATTATTGAGAATCACTTTCTTTGTAGTAGAGGGATGAAGGAAAAATCCTCTCACAACTAGAATTAGTGTCCAAATAATTTATTTCACCTATAATAGAAAGGGAGTGTGCATTAAATTTATCGAGTCTCCAAAAGCAAATTTCTTGTTTGCTCATAAAGTAAAGCCAATCGTGGAAAAATTGTTTTGTCTTCCGAGGTGGGAATGAATGAAGGGTAAGGCTTAATAAGAAGTTAGGTTTGGAAGAAAACTAAGGAAGAGGGTGCTTTCAGTTATTGATGAACATGATCGAGGACATAAATCCATTATGCAGTAAGCATGCCATTCTTACATAGGCAGAGGGAATATTTTTTATGTGTCCATCATTTAGAATATAATAAAACAAACACAGGATCTTGCATACATAATATAATGCTAGGTGGGCCTTGTTCACATGGTACGAAGGAGATGTAGCCCAGTGGTCTCATTAAAATTAAATGAATCAATTGAATCCAGGGTGGGATACATTATTTTATTAGAACCATGAGCCTTTATAAACCACTTTCAATCGAAAATCCAACTGTGATTAACTTGAGAATTGATGTGGAATCAAATACCCAATTCTTTTTCATGGAGAGAGAACGTTTAAGCCCAATTTTGCCAACTCAACAAAACAAATGGTTCAGATAACTATTAAATATAACATTAGTTGTTGTGATGAACTTTGAAAGTTGTGCCTTTGGAAATAATTTATTATACATAGTTCCAATATAAGGCTTGAGTTTGCTCCATAGGACCTTTTTTATAACCAAATTCCAAAGTAAAATTTAAACATAGTTTAACGGTAGGTAACGGAATAGGTCAAGAGTAAAATTTGAACATATTTTAGCAGGAAGAAGAGGGCAAGAGTAAAATTTAAATTTAAACCTATTTTAACATGAGGAAGTGATCAAAATAAAAATTAAATATAAATATAAAATTTAAACATATTTTAATAAGAAGAGGTTAAGAGTAAATTTAAATTTAAACATATTGTCACAAGGAGAAGAGATCAAAGTAGAATTCAAACATCTTTAATTGGAAGAAGTGAAGAGTTTAATTAGAAAGAAAAAAAAATTTAATATGAGGAAGAGATCAAAATAAAAATTAAATATAAATATAAAATTTAAACATATTTTAATAAGAAGAGGTTCATAGTAAATTTAAATTTAAACATATTGTCACAAGGAGAAGAGATCAAAATAAAATTCAAACATCTTTAATTGGAAGAAGTGAAGAGTTTAATTAGAAAAAAAAATTAAATATTGTTTAATTTTTTTAATTCAAAACTTATAAATANCAAAAATAAAATTCAAACATCTTTAATTGGAAGAAGTGAAGAGTTTAATTAGAAAAAAAAATTAAATATTGTTTAATTTTTTTAATTCAAAACTTATAAATAAATTGTAAATTTAAATGATTAAAAAAAACAAAACTTATGAAATACCTTTGAACACAAAATTTATAAATTACTTTTTAAAAATAAATATACAAGTTTTATATGGTTTAGGTTTTTCTAATATTATTAAGTATAATGTATATATTTATATTATTTTAAGTGTTTATGGATAACAAATTTATTAACACTTATTTGTATATTGGTAAAGGATAGTTTATATATGTGTGAATATTTTTGTTAATTTTTAAATGTTAATTTATAATAAAAAATTAACTTTAGTAAGAGTAAGTTCAATTTTAGATGATTTATAGTTAAAATTCAATTGTTTTTAGCTAAAATTGAGTTGAAATTGTTGTAATGGTAGTTTTGGGTTGTTGGAATTGCATAATCCCGGATAATTGAGGTTCTTGAATCCATTCCTATAGTTAAAATTGCAATTCCATCAACCTAAATAGCAAATCCTCTAGAGTTTATCTCACTCCATCTTAACTTAGCTTTGAAATTATGAGGCCAATAGTAAGTGTATGTTTTGAAGGTCCTATTATAATCAAACAATAAAATATTTCTATAGATTGTAGATATCAATTTGTATTAGTACACCATCTATTTTTTTTAAAAGGTTAAGTTCATACAAAGTTGTAATAAAAACAAATGACTTATGTTTATATGTCAAGAAAAAATAAATAAATAAATATAGAACGAATCCAAGAAGCTAATTCCCTCTCTAAATCAAGTACTACTTAGTTGGATAAAGGGATTTTCTTCATCATAGAATCTACAAATGAAAATCAATTTCAATACTATCAACAACCTTTCATTGAAGCGGATGAGAGTGCAAACTCTCGAAGCTTTGATTGAGTTGTATCTATTGAAGCTGAACACTAAGGAATTAGGAAGAACATGAACATCGCATATATTTATAAAGTGGTGCGACCTTTTGAAGGCCCAATTTTGGACTACATTTTGTTACGAATTTCCCTTACATGGCTTTGTGACAACTAGTAAAGGCTTATAATTTGATAGAGCTTGTAAATGACATGGATTTATTGGCTCTTTTGTTATGTTCTTGTATCAGGGATACGGTTTTTTGGCTTTTAAATTTTTTGGGATATATGCAATACATATCTACAATATGTAAATTTGTGTCTCATTTTGAGTATTAAAATTACAATTTTCTTTAGGAATATGTGTGTGTGTGTGTGTGGAATTTGCTAGATGTATATGTATGTGTAATTTCCAGCATGGTGAAATTATGCATCCTAAATTTTAAACATAATGTAAAATATGTAAATATTGAAAAGAAATTGGATAAATAGATATTTTGTTGTTTTGTATCCTAAATCACCATGATCACCATGCTAAATATAAATCCAAAGAAACCAACTCAAAAAAAAATTAGGTGGAAAAATTCAATAATGATAAGAAATTTTAATTTATATGAACACACCTATGTTATAGGGATTCCCATAGAGATGTGTATGCAATCTTTTTACCATGCATAATTTTAGAACATACATTTAAAATTATTTTAATTTTTTTACATTAGGGAACCTTAAATACTAGAAGCTTTTGTTAATACTTAAATACATGATTCCTCTCCTTGACCATGCTAAAGGCCCTCAAACCTATCTCTTTTGTAAAAATCCTAGGAATGGTGATCATATTCCACTTGGAGGCCTAAAATCCCGTATACATGCCTACATGATTGTTTGAGGACTTTCCCATGGTCCTTGATCATTGTAAACTATATTTAAGGACTAATTCCCTTGGATCCCTAGAACTTGTGTCCCCTTAACCAAAACTATGATAAAGGCCTCAAGAACCATTGATTATGTGCAAATCCTCCTAATGGTTAGAACTACAGGTTCATCACAACTTCAAATCTTCTTGACATAAATGGTTGGCATTGACAATTAATGGTTGAATGAGTGTTGACTTAACATTTATTAGTTGTTTGAGTCGACTATGCCAGTGAATTGGTGGATAGGTCGAGGTGAAGTTCAAGGAGTTCATTATTTACCCTATTCAATCAATGTCGACCATGTCTCCCTTACTTTAAGGGAGTTATTTACACTTTGGTGATATATATAGATTCCCTTGTTGATCAATATATCATGGAAGTGTTTTTATTCGTCTTGTATTTTCTATGCACCCATATCACATATGGAGGAAAAAGGTCACATAGAGAGGGTATGTGTGGCGGTTTAAGGTCTCACTTAAGGTTCTTAAGCTTGATAATCCTCAATCATGACCTAAGGCATTTTGTTTCCTACCTTAACCATGGTAAAGGGACTAAGCGGCATTTCCTAGGTGTAAAACCTATTAATGGTGCCCATAATACCAATTTGAAGCCAAATATCCCTTATAAAGGTCCTATGTGGTGGTTTGAAGACTACTAATTCCATCCATATTCCCAATTGGAATTCAAAAATCCCCTACAAAGGCCCTATGTGGTGGTTTAAGGACTACATTACCATACTTGATCCTAAAAGTATTCAAATAGGTCCTAGAGAACTTATTTTATTTTCCTACCTATGGTCAAGGTTCCAAATCCCATATGTGATGCACAAAACCTTATATTGGCATTGAGGTATAAAGTGGACATTAAAAATCCATAAGAGACAATCTATGTGGTGGTTTATGACATTTTCTCACACTTGAGTCTATGTAGGTTTCTTTAGTTTCCATTTCCCTTGTTTTTTTCACTATAATACATGCATGTGACTTGTTATTTTTGTGCAAAACATAGTAATGGTACTCATATTTCAAATAGGAGGCCAAGGATCACCCATAGAGTTCTTATATAGTGGAATGAAGGCTCCTTCATAATTCCTTAGTGCAAGAAGATTCATATGAGTGTCAGAATCATGTGAATGAGATAAAGTAAGCATACATCTTGTGATATTAGTGCAAGTTATTTGGTCAAGAGTGTTTGTTGAATTCTAACTCATGTGAGTGTTAGTGCCCAAAATTGTAATTTGTAAATTCAGTTGTGTGCTTCAATTAATAATGAAAAGTGTTTTTGTTTGTTGATCATTGTGAATCACTTCCTTCGTATTATATGGATGAAGGAATAACCCTCTCACAACTATATCGGGGATGATTTTAAGGAACCATACTTATTTAAAAGTGTATAAATGTTGGCGAATATTACCAATTCTTAAAACACCAACTATAAAATGATTAGCGATATTTTTCAAAAAATATTTTAATTTCCAAGGATTTTATATCGTTTATATAATAATTTGGCGACTTTTAGGGTGAAAAAATTTTACCCCATCAAAATTGGGTGAAATAGGGCTTCAAAAAATGCAAAATGGCGAATATTTTTTGGGAGAAAAACATGGAAAGATAGCCCACTAGGCTAAAATTCGCCCCTAAAATTATCCCTGAACTAGATCCAGTGGCCAAAAAATTGATTTCACCGGTAATATAAAGGGAGTGTGCATTAAAGTTATTGAATCTCCAAAAGAAAATTTCTTGCTTGCCCATAAAGTAAAGCCAATTATGAAAAACTATTTTGTCTACTGAGGTGGGAAGGAATGAAGGGTAAGGATTCAGAAGAAGTTAGGTTAGAAAGAAAAATAAGGAAGGGGGTGGTTTTATCTATTAAGTCCCATATTTGTAATTAAAGGCCAAGGATCGCCTATATAAGTTCTATGTGGTGGTTTGGTGGCTCCCTCACAAAGATTGACCCCTAGAAGTTTCAGATAGGCCTTATGGATCTAATTTTTGTTGATGTATATGTAAATTCAGAATGTATTCACTTGTATTTCTTAGGTATTGTAACCCAATGTTTATTTCGGGATGTATTCGTAATGTAATTGAGTCATGTCATTCCCCAATGTTTCGATCGGGAAGATCTATAATGTAAACAAGTCATGTCAAGTCATTGTGGGTAACCCTCCTATTGTTCAAGGGTTAAAGTCCCCACCATTGTGGGGCCCTAGGGTTATTAGACTATCCTAGAGAAGTGGACCCTAGGTGAGTCATTGTAAGTCGAGGAAATAGTCCCCACCATTGTGTTAAGGATAAACCTCCTTGTTGGTCGAAGGAGGCAAAGTCCCCACAAGTTATGGGGCACTAGGGTTATTAGACACTCCTAGAGATGTCGGCTCTAGTAAGTAATTGTTAAGTGAGGATGACATGTTGGAGTGGGTTTCAAGTGAACGAAATAATATAAATAGAGAGTGAGTCTCTCTATTTATCACACACACACACACTCATTGGAGTGCATTAGTGAGAGGAAAAGTTACTGGGACAAGAGAGAGACTACTGCTGTCAGGAGATCATCTTTATGTTTTCAAGTTTTACTTTTGGTACTAATTCTATATCTAAGGAAGTTGCGGGGTTTTCTCCTTTATGGTTTCCCCGAGTAAAATTCTTTGTGTCTCTTCTCTCTTGTGTTTTATTGTTGTGCATGTTAGTCTCTCAGTTAAAGATCCTAAGATCATAATGCTAGCTTGAATGATGAAAAAATAACATGGTATCAGATCTAACCTGAGAAAAAGACATTATGCAGCTGCAGAAGCTAGGGATTCTTAATTTTTGGGTCTCTCTCCACAATCCATCAGCAAAAGTATGCTAGGATGACTCTCCATTGAAGGGTGCATCTTTTTGTCGAAGCAAAATTCGATTCCGAGCATTTTCAGTTTTGGTGCGGAAAATTAAGGATTGTTGTAGAAGAGGAATTTTTGAGTGAGTCTGGCATAGGATTTCTCTCCTCATCAAAATTGAAGTTTAGAGACTTGGATCAAGTTTTTTGGTTGGGTGAAACTCTAGGAAATTCAAACCTAGTTTGACCCTGAGATAGAAAAACCCTAAATACGAAAACTGATAAGTTTTGGTACATTCGCTATATCCCACGATTGGAGAAGGATCAGGAGATGAAAAATTTTGAGGCTAAAGATACAATAAGTATTTACATTGTATCCAAAATTCAGCCTCCAATGCGCTGTATTCTAGGAGATATGATCACTCCCATTTAGGGTTCTATCCCCTTCAAGAATTCATCCCTAAACAGGACACCTGGGGAGAATTGCTCTATCTTGAGGTACACATGTCCAAATGCGATTTTTGAAGATTTTATAGAAATGGAATAGACTTTAATTTCATTGGTCTGAGTTTTAGACTCAGAATATGAACCCGTGACATGTGGCAGTCTGTACAACTTCACTGTTCTGAACAGTCCTGTAATATGTCACCTTGGAAAAATGATCATAAGTTCCAATTGGTGAAACCAATTCTGATGAAATATTTGGTGTTGGATCAGGGACATGCGAGGTTACCTTAGTGAGAAATTTGAGGCACAAAGGAGCAGTAATTTAGGAGATACCGTAGAAACAATAACAGGTATTTCTGCAGAAGAAATTGGAAAACTAGGGCTTCGTGTTCTAGGAGATTCCCTCCACTGTTTTCAGAAAAGGAGTACATTAGAAAGCTCCATTTGAAGAGATGTATATTTCTATCCAATCAGATCTAAAATATTCCAAGTTTTGAAAATTAGGGATTCTCTGATAAACCCTAGATCAACCAGCTCTAGAACTAGGACGAACACCTCAAATCGGTAAGATATAATCTTTTGCTATTTTCATTTGAGGTTCTCATTTCAAAGTGATATATCACATCAGCTTGATGATAAGATTGGTTAAGTTGACAAACTCCAAGCATGGAAATATATGATCTCTCTAAAGAAAAGGAATTGGACACCTACACAAGGAGAGAGGTTCCATATCCAGAGGGAGATGATGCTCAAGCCTTACACAAGAAGAACTTGGTCAAGACCAAGAAGATTGTTGTTGATTCAATCACGGGTCAACTTTTATGACTAGTGTCTTTCCTAAATACACCAAAGATGTTTGATTCCTTGACCAAGATATTTGAAGGGAAGAACATAAATCAGAAGATGGCTTTGAGAAAACAGTTGAAGAATGTGAAGATCCAGAATGCAAAACAAGTTTAAGCGGTAGAAGAAGAAGTGAAGAATGTAGAAGTGGTGATAACCATCTTGAATGGCCTCCCATGATCATGGGATTCATTCATTCGAAGAATGTGTGTCAGAAGGAAGTGATTACTTTCAGCGGACTCCGAGAAGAAGAAGAATCTCGATGCATAAGAAGAGAAGAGAAGATGGGAGAAACTAAAGATCAAGCTCTCACCATCCAAAGAAGATCTCTCAATCGATGAGGAATATGAAAACCTCAACTCTTGAAGAACCTCTTATCCACCTTAACATTTGGATAAGAAACGATGCTATTATGAATGAAGAATATGATGAAGCTAACGGATCAACAAGAAGTCTACCCACAAAACAAATAAAGATAAGTATTCAATTGTCATTTCATGATATTGTTTTGTTATGCATTTGTTTATATTTAGTTGATGTATTATGCATGATAGGATGTTTGCATTAATTATAGTATACTACTAATATGCATGTGATGGGTAAGTAACTCATGGTGCTATACAACTCTCCATTGCTACTTATCTAGAATGAAACCTCTTTTCTAACATATTGGATTAGTGCACAATCACAATGTTGTCCTGGTAGAGATGGAAGGCATCTAGAAATGTTTCTGTGAGATATGGATGAATGTTGTATTGGCTAAAGTAGTTGCATGATCATATATTTATGCATAATAATTTTCCAGTATGAACATTCCTTATGAAATGTTTCTAACCATACAAATGCATTTGACTTGTAGGAAAGATCGCATACAAGCAAAGAAGGATGAGACTTGTTCCAAAGAACAAGTGAAGACATTTCAAAATGAAAAATAATATGCGAATGCAGCAACAACATTGATGCAGAGCCTTCCATGAACAAAGGGAAGATTAGTTCAAGAATAATGATGTCTAGGATGCAGTATCGATACGTGAAGGGAAATTCATAGTTCCATAATGCAGTAGATGGAAACATCGTGGGTTACAAGGGATAGCCTACAAAGAGACATTTGCATTCACTGGAAGTGAAGTTACATGACATGCATAATCATGTGTGCAAATGAAAGAAGGCCTTATATGAGTTCAGAAGACACCCATGGGATAACACATACATGATGAGCTTGATGAATATCTGAACCTATGCTACAAGGTTGATAGAGGATGACAAGCTCACAGATGGGTGTGAGAAGAACTTTTGAAAAAGTTCAAGATAGAGGATCTTGGTATCCAATGATCCTATATGGATACATAGAATATTAGTAGCAGAGAAAGATACTTGTCACTCTGGTACAAAATGTTTCAGTGCATAAAGTACAGAAGAAAGAGGGAGTATGATGCTTCAGAGGGACTAACTACAAAAGATCCTAAGGTTTGACATGATACGACAGGATGGATATATTACTGATGACTCTAGGCTTTACTGAGAGTAAAGTGGATTCCAACCTTTGCTTCAAGGTTGAAGGTGAAAGACCAGTGATTCTCCTATTATGTGTCGATGCACTATTTTCTAGGCATGGAGTTGTGGACAAGGGAAGTATGCAGTAGAGATCCTGAAGAGGTTTAGGATGATGGACTGCAAGGCCATGACCACACCTATGGCATCGAACATGAAGCTATTGAGTGATGCTTCATCAAATACGGTTGAGGATACGATGTATTGCCCGATGATTGGGTCCTTTATGTACCTGAGACCAGATATTTGCTTTGCTGTGAACACATTGAGACATGTTCACTTGATGGTTGCAAAGCATGCAGGGGTACAATTGATTATGGGCTCAAGTACGATGCGAATCAGAAGATTAACCTGGAGGGTTATGTGGATTCATATTGGGCAGGTAGTGCCATTGATTGGAAGAGAATTTTGAGGTGCTACTTCAGTATGGGATCAAGTGTGATCTCTTGGTTTGGCAGGATGGAGTCCTGCATGGTGTTGAGTACAGCTGAAGCAGAGTATGTCGCAACTTGTTCAGCTAGTTGTGAGGCAGTATGGCTCAGGAAGCTACTGTCTGATTTATTTGATCTCTAGCTGGATGCTACTTGTATACACTGTGACAACCAGAGTTGTGTGAAGTTGTCAGAGAACCCGGTGTTCCATGACAAGTCAAAGCATATCGAGATCAAGTATCACTATATCACGGATATGGTGTAGAGGGGAGAAGTGAAGCTCCAATATATTGCGACGGACGATTAGATAGCTGATGTGTTGATGAGTCCATTGGCTAGAGTGAAGTTTGAGTACTTCAGGGAGAAGGTTGGTGTTCTCCAGATCAAGGTCCCTTCCAAGGTGAAATGATGAGTCTGAAAGCCATTCTAACGAGCAGGTCAGATGTAAGGGTTGGGCCATTCTGTCATGGTGATAGGATTGGTTCCTTCCATGTTAGATATGAGTGTGGAGCCATTCTGATATGACTGTAGGATTGGTTCCTACATGATTAGATATAAGGGCTATTTGCATTCTTGGAATGGAGCTTCCTGGTGAGTTACCAGGAATACTTGGTCTTGGACTGAGGGCCTTTCTGAGACGATTGTAAGATGTAGTCTTACATGATCATATGTGAACACATGTCCATTCTGATGTGATTGAGGGATGTGTTCCCACTTGATCATATATAAGGGTTGTTTCCTTTCTGACAAGTAGGTCAGATGTGAGTGTCGACCATTCTGATGTAGGATTAGTTCCTATACAGGTGTAAGGGATACCTCCTTTCTGACGAGGAGGTCAGATGTGAGTGCTAGCCATTCTAATGTAAGATGATATCCTACATAGATGTAAGGGATACCGCCTTTCTGATGAGTAGGTCAGATGTGACTGCCGACCATTCTAATGTGACTGTAGGATGAGGTCCTACATGATCAGATGTAAGGGATACCGCCTTTCTAATGAGGAGGTCATATGTGAGTACTGGCCATTCTAACGAGTAGGTCAAATGTAAGGGCTACTGCCATTTTCTAAATGGAGGCACCTGGTTAGTTACCAGGAACCCTCAGTATTGGACTGAGCTTATTTCTGACGAGTCAAGTTCAGATGTAAGTGCTATGCCTTTCTAACGAGTCAAGGTCATATGTGAGTGATGGCCATTCTAATGAGTAGGTCAAATGTAAGGGCTACCAAAGATCTACGAGGAGGTAGGCCTACACCCAGCATGAAAAAGGGTTGGCTCTATAGAACATCCTGTGATGAGAAGAATCATGAGATAGCACATATGATGATGACCCCGTGATGATCCAGATTGAGCTATGATCTAGATCCAATTATGATGTCTTCGAGATGATTCAGATCGAGGGATGATTTTGATCCAATAGTGATGATCTAGATCGAGCTATGATCCAGATCTAGTGATGATGACCTAGTGGTGATCCAAATCAAGTGATGATCCAGATCCGGTGACGGTGATCCAGATCCAGTCATGGTGATCCAGATCGACTAATGATCCAGATCTAGTGATGATGATCCAGATCCAGTGATGATGATACAGTGATGATACATATCGAGTATGATCAAGTGATGATGATCCAGATTCATATGAATATGATGAGAACTTGACAATGGCCCAGATGATACAGAGAAGAAGAATTGTGCTGAAAATTGTGTCGAGAGAATACCTTCCTAGTTAAGAGGGAGTGTTGATGTATATGTAACTTTAGAATCTATTCACTTGTATTTATTATGTATTGTAACCTGATGTTTATTCTGGGATGTATTTGTAATGTACTTGAGTCATGTCATGCCCCTATGTTACGATCGGGAAGATGTATAATGTAAAAAGTCATGTCAAGTCATTTTGGGTAACCCTCCTATTAGTCAAGGGTTAAATTCCACACAGTTGTGGGGCCCTAGGGTTATTAGACTATCCTAGAGAATTCAACCCTAGGTGAGTCATTGTAAGTCAGGGAAATAGTCCCCACCATTATGTTAAGGATAAAACTCCTTGTTGGTCAGAGGAGTCAAAGTCCCCACAAATTGTGGGGCACTAGGGTTATTAGACACTCCTAGAGATGTCGGCTCTAGTAAGTAATTGTTAAGTGAGGCCGACATGTTGGAGTGGGTTTCATGTGAAAAAAATAATATAAATAGAGAGTGAGTCTCTCTATTTATCACACACACACTCACTCATTGGAGTGCATGAGTGAGAGGAGAAGTTACTGGGACAAGAGAGAGACTGCTGCTGTCGGGAGATCATCTTTATGTTTTTGGGTTTTACTTTTGGTGTTGATTCTATCTCTGAGGAAGTTGCAAGGGTTTCTCCTTTATGTTTTCCCCAAGGAAAATTATTTTTGTCTCTTGTCTCTTGTGTTTTATTGCTGTGCATGTTATTCTCTCAGTTAAAGATCCTAATATCATAATGCTAGCTTGAATGATGAAAAACTAACAATTTTCCTGCATTGGTCATGCTCAAGGTCATCATACTCAAACATGGTGTGTAAAATTTCATAATGGCACCCATATCCCAATCATATGTGAAACATATTTTAGAAATTATATGTGTTGTGGTTAGAGACCTCATTTATGGTGCTTGAACTTGCAAATATTTTTTTAGGTCCTAAGGCTCCTCTTTTCATTTCCCAACAATGCTAAAGTCCTTAACACTAATCCTTGGTGTTCAAAACATACTAATGGAACCCTATGTAGTGGTTTGAGAGATCCTTCACAGTTATTGAGATAAATATGGTTCAGTGAGGATAAAGGACCCTCATTTTCCTCCCCCAAATATGGTCAAGCCCTCACCAAGACTCATGGTATGTAAATCATTCTAGTGGTCCAAACTATAGTAAACGTTGATAGATAAAAGATGGAAAACATTAACTTTGAGATAAAAAAATACATCCAACAATAATGATACCAAGAACATAGCGAAAAAATTTAAGGTAATGTATCACCATAACTTACTCCCTTGCAAGGAATTACGCCAGAATCCATTCTTATTAAAATACCATCCTCAATATATACTTTTTTTCATGTGTATTCCTAGAGGCTTGGGACAACCACTCCACAAGATTACATTTATTACATATATATACGTAGTATCCCTATTTATTACCCACTAGCTACCAACTGGACCTTATTCAATTATTATGTACATTAATATTTCCTTTAGGTACCTACCTAGGTATCTCATATTACATTAATTATATTCTCTAGGTCCCTAAGTACATTATATTATATCCCACTTCACATTTTTTGTCCTTGAAATAAGAGTAGAATCCATATAATAAGATCTATTAAGAAATGCACCCAAGTGGTATTGAGCATGAGAATCCATCTTTTATATTAAATGGTGGATATGGGTTCCAAGAGCTACTTTGTCACCTATATATTTATAATGGTATCTCCTTTGGTTCCTTTTTTTTATTGTGTTACTTGGATATATCAACTCATTTCTTTTATTCCTTTGTTTACCTCTATATTAGGTTCCTTTTTGGTTCCATGTCAGTCCATACCAAGCTTCTTGACACTGAACTGTTGAATTAATGACCTTCATCTCTCATGGCAGTGTATATGTAAATATGTAGTAGCCTTAGCTATTAGTTATTCTTTATTTGACTCTCAGATGTACATGGTTCCCTTAATTCATGTAGATCCTTAGATTCTTGTTCATATTTATGTTTTTCTTAAGGTTGTGCTTTAGTTTCTTTTGTAAACTCTTCTTTATATATAATCCCTAAATCTACATCTAATATGTCTATTGGTAATATAATTAGTTTCCCTTTAAGGAATTTTTCATGTTCCACCTCGGGCATTAGTTATTGACTAAGAAAAAAAACATTAATGGAGGGTAACACCATTTATTGAGATAAAGTACTACATTCATAGATGAATATTCTACAAAAATTATATAGTAAGCACAAAATATTGCAAGTCCATTATTTGGTATAGGGTTTCATCTTCCCCTAACACCATCCTAATATAACGCCCCCCCTCACCCAATTTGACCATTGGGAGGGGACGTCAACTAACTCAGGGACTCCAAATTTCCCCCCATGTCCAAATTATGACATCATGATATTTAAAAGACACATACATATGAAAATTAAACATACACAATGGAAATGAAATTGATCCACACACATAATTCATGCATATACAAACACAATCAAATATAATAATCAAATAAAAAATGTTTTAGATTCAAATACACATGAATACTTATATTTAAACAATGCAGATCCAAGCAGCTGGTTGTGTAAGAGTACTTTTCCACCCAAATGTAGGAACTTTGTCCATCATGCACTCTTTTTATTGAGAGGCCACTCCCAAGATAGGATATGAGGCCAACAGGGAAAAAGAAACACCTATAAGCTTCTCTCTCTTATCCCACAACCTGATTTTCTCTATATTCTTAGCCAAATTCTCATGTATATATATACAATGATCTCAATCATCCCTCATAGCCTTGGCTTCCACAATACCTTTCCCACACAACACCTTTCTTGGCTCAGGAATCCCCTTCATTGGTCCATAGTTCTCTTGGGAAATCCATCTTGCCGAGTGCTTCCAGTGTCTGCATAGAAGAACAACAACCTACTAAATGTTGTTGGAGAACCACCTTTAGCTTCAATTCATGTCTTCTTAAGAATCTATGAGAAACATAAATCAACATGAAGGTTTCCTATCTTGCCTGACCTCTTTGCTCACCTAAACCATTGATTTACCTTCCAAATCTATAGCTTTGTCTCTAAATTCAAATTTCTTGGGTTATACATCGTCATGAAAAGCTATATAGAGCTTTGTGTAGTGTATATATGCATGAAATTATGTGAGAGAATGAGGCTTGACTCTCAGCGATAGGACATATGGTGACAAGACAACTAACATGGTTTCTTAAAGTAGAAGAAATGACTCTTGATAGTCGTAGGTTGAAAAAATTGTAGTCATCCCCATGGTTCAATAACTACATGAGGTGAATTTTCCCACCAACCTCACACATGCATTGAATGATTGGAAAAATTGTAAAAAAGGAGATAATTGGCTTATTCAAGGAACATGATAGAATTTGGGTGAGTTTTAAGGTTGACACTTGGAAACAAAGGATTACTTTCCCATGGGCCCCCTTTCCTCTTCCCCTCTAGTGGAATCATAGCCCCTTTGATGATCTTTACATAGAAATGTTTGATCATTTTATTATTTATGCACATAATATTTACATGTATTTCAAGTTAGAAAGACAAGAGAACCATACGGTACAAATAACAAGATTATATCATATATTTCTAGCCATTCACTAGTCAGGTCATGGCCTTGAGCTCTGCACTACAAATCCATACTAGCATATTTACACCATTTACATAATTTCATTTAATACATTAAAAGGGTCAAACTAGGGGTATTACACCTAAATTTTATTAGGTTTAATCTTCATGCAATATTCCTTGCTCTTTTTTATCATAGGTTTCTTAGGTATTAACTCCCTTGATTCCAAGTCCTTGTTAGAGGCCTTACATTTTCATTTTAAAAAATATTGGAAACCATCATCTCTATTTAAATCCCTCTAGGGTTAATTCCCCCACTTGGGCATTGATAAATCGCAAAGAGAGACAGATGTTGATTAATAGAACTACTAGAACTATGAATAAGACATGAATATAGATTCCTTAAATTTATCGAGATGGAAAAATAGTTAAGTCATTTGTGGATGCCAATTCCAAGGGTCCTTGTAGAACATTAGCTTTGGGATCCTTGGAAAAGGGCCATGAATATTTAACCATATAAGAAAACCAAGCTACCCTTATTGTGAGTGTTGGACCCTTTATTGTTAAGGTTAACCACAATATTGGACTCTACCAACCCATCAAAATTTTTTGGAGTATGGTTTCTAACTTGACCATAGTGTTGCAAATGATGTGGCTTCCCTTTTGGGTCCTGATCATGGAACTTGTGGTGTAACCGAGCTCATTGAAATCCAAGTTTCCTAACCCTAGCTAAAATTCCAATGTAATTAACTTTTATTTCACCTCGATCAATGACCTTGATCCAATGAAGTCTTCTTAAAATAAAGATATGCAATTTTAACATAGGTCTTCAAAAAGGTTTTGTAAAACAATAACTACTCCCTCTTCCTCTTCCATTGCTTCCCTCTTATATATATATATCATTCATACTTCTAAAATCAATAAATTATTAATTGGTGACACTCTATTGAGTATTTCATTGTGAAAAAGAGAGGGAAATCAATAAGAACCAACCAATACTAGATAGAGTGTGAGAAATACTACTATCTTTTAGTGAATATTAAGCACTAAGTGAAAAAGAACTAAGTGCCTTTTGAGATCCAATGGTATATATTGGATCCCAAGCAATATTTAATGTGTTGCTACTCAGTGCTTAATATCCACCAAATGAGCCAAGATGATGCAATTCAGATTCGAGAGTATATATTAGATCCCAAACAATATAAAATGCTTTTCCACTTAGTGCTTGATATTCGTAAAAAATAGCATGACTTCTCAGAATATGAGAACAAGATCTCATATCCATTAAATGTGTAAAATTGGTTAAAGTGGTTAAACAAATTATTATATGAAACATTAAATGTATTAATATGAACATTTTAAAAAATGACTAAACCCAATTATAGGGAAATTATTTCCTTGATTATAAGATACCAATACACAATAATTATGTAAATTTTATGAACATAAATATTTGTTAATTTACAAAACGAGAGATAAATGACAAAAAATTACCAAAATCCACATATAAACGACCACGTTTGAGTTGGTGACCAAAGATAACAAATTTTCAATATCTTATCATGAGACAAAAAATGTGGTCATATTTAGTTTGGTGTTTATAACTTATCTTGTGGTCATATAATTGGGTATATTTGGTCATTAATTCTCACAATTATTGACCATTTATAAGACCAAATATATGACTACAATACAACTAATAAACAACCAATATAAATACAATCACTTTTTTGGTCGCGTGATAAGATACTAAAAATTTGCTACCAAAGTTGCGATTTAGTCATTTATATGCGAATTTTGTAATTTATTGGGCCACTTATATCTCATTTTTATAGTAGTCATTTATCTCTTTTTAGTGATTTCATAATATAAATGACTAATTTGTTCAGTTTTAGTAATTTTATTTCTGGTCATTGTTAACCAATATAAACTACTAATTTAGTCGCTTTATACGTGTTTATTATTTATTAGTAGTTTTAATTGTTTCAATTATTAATCAATATAAATTTTTGGTATGATATTATGTCTAAATTTAAAAAAGTCATAAAATAATCATGGTCATCTAATACACATGTGAATCATGTGAATTATGCAAAGCCACATTAGTTAATTACAACACTAAATAATATCAAGTACAGACATATATAGTTTTCATCCACGTAAATTATCTTATATGAAATGTCAAGTATTACAATAAATATGAGTTTCCAACTGAATATCCAATAATTCACTAATACTAGTTCATCCCAAACATTACCTCCACATTTTACAAGAAAAGCATCTACATCGATGACTTTTTCAAAATATTACAATGGCCATCGGGTAAATCTTCCCTTGACTTTTGTTTATAATAATGCACCATCATCTTGGAACATTATGTGAAAGGAAAAATAAACATAAAAAATGAATTATTACCTTTGAAGAATAAAATCAATTGGAAAAAGCAGAAAGAACAAGTTATAAGATCATAACAAATCCTAAGAAAAATTAGATAGAACAAATGTTAGGACTCACAAAAATTGTCTTTTTGAGTAACTACTACGTCATTCGATACTTTCATTACAAGATGGAACTCTTCTAAGTGTACATTGTGCAGAGTAAATTGGAGCTGCTGCAAGCATGGGGGATTGGTATCTCAACATAACATATTCCACCGGGTAAAGCTCCATGAAGAAAAAGACAATATTTGGTGTTGTCACTTTTTTATCTACTAAGTTATATCACTACATTCCAAAAAACATATTAAGACCAAACTGCATAGGCTATAGTTTCACAAACAAATCAACTCACTAGTGGAAAATGAGAGATTAGCGACAAGGAGACCAAAAGTTTTGGTCACCACAATTTTTTTCAAGGGATAAATGACCAAAATTGATAAATTTAAGTGAGCTAACTAAAAAAGACCAAGATAAATGACCACTTTTGGTCACGTGAAAAAATGAAACTGAAAAAGTCCAAGATAAATGACCAAATTTGGTCACAAGATATTTAGACTAAAAATGACCACATAATAATTGGTCATTATTTGGTTATTTTTAGTTGTGTCACTCCAACAATGGAAAATTACCGTTTTGACAATGAATTTGTATAATTTACTTGACATATCAGGGGTCTCTGAATCCATCTGATGCGTTAGAATTTAGTAAATTCTAGACCCCTTCATGTGTCACAACTTAGCTATTGACACCAATTTAACTATCATGATAAAAAACACTTGATACACTACTAAACTAGGAGTGGTTTTGAAGCAATTTTCTAAGACAATAATTGAATTAGGTCTCTATTCTACCCAATTTTTTCTTTTCCTTTCATTTAATTATTATGTCTCTGTGCAGCAAAGATATATATGAATAGATCAGTTTTATTAATCAATCCATATTTTTGTTAAATTTTTCTTTCAAATTAATGTTAAACATTATAATCAAAGAAATAAATTTATGTTTTTTTAAATTGTTAATTTATAAAATATCTTATTGGCCAACCAACCACTGACGTTTGAATTGTGAATTATGCCTCTAGCGTTGGCGGCGGGGTGACGTTTATAGCGTTGGCTACTGGATTTTGGACCATGAGCAAGATAATATTTTCATATATTCTTCCATTAAAAGCACAAAAAATGAAGGCATCATTGATATTATTAATTATCTCGCTGAAATCTCACAGACTTACCAAATTTCAGTACATGTACTGCTATGGATACAATGCAATTTAATGGGGAAGAAGAAGGCCGATGTCCCTCCTACCTCCATTCCTTGCAATCCCTTGTTATACACATTTGTTCATGTCCCAAAAATACACATTTTAACCTTTTCATTACTTTGTGAAATGTACCACACGCCCTAACGCAGGTAATTAACATAACACATCATAGCCTCGAGATCGACAAGACTTTTCTTCCTTCCTCCATGAATTCTACTCATTGTATCGTGATACCCATCATTGAATTATTGTTGTTTTAGTTGTGCTTCAATGAATGATGGCTTAAGTTAGTTTTGTATGGAGGAATGGAAGACTAGTATTTGATTAGAGTAGACATGGGTCTTGTAAGCTAGTGAAGGTTTGAGTGAGAAATTTGTGCAAGAGTGGGAACATACCTTGATTTTGTAGTGTTGAGTGAGGAGGAGAAATTGAAGTTGAGCAATGGTGACCTGCGCAGAGTATCAATAGGGTTTGTGAAAGTGTCCCACACAATGCTTGAATTCTTGTTCTTCAAAGAAAAATCGCCATTGTCTTCCATAACAACAAAAACGACACCACCATTAATAGTGTTCGTCTGCCATAAGGTCTGGCCCTTTTCATCCTGCAATACAAGGTTCCCATTGTTCTACATAAAATCTTTGTTAAAGTTGTATTTTTAAATTATTCAATTTATTATTTTTAATATAAAAATAATTCAACACTTTCTATTATCTAATATTTTCATTATAACATGATTTTGTAACATTAATAAAAATATATTCAATACTTTCTATTGTCTACTATTTGTATAATACGATTTTATAATTTTTATAATAAATAATTCTATTTTAAATAATACAAAATAACCTTTGTTAAATATTTTTTATCAATTTTTCTTTTGAAAAAGTAATTATATAAATTGAAAATATACTTAAAAAACATATTTTTAAAACTATATATATCCAAATATAAATATTTTTATAACAATATTCTTTAACCTCGGATTTCTCTAGTATCCATTCTAAGTTATAATCAATGTATGTTTTTAGTGTAAATTCATTTCTTCAATGACACTTTAACTTTGTACTTGAAAAACAAATTTAAAACTATATATATATCCAAATGTAAATATTTTTATAACAATATTATTTAACCTCGGATTTCTCTAATATCCATTCCTAAGTTATAATCAATGTATGTTTTTGAGTGTAAATTCCTTTCTTCAATGACACTTTAACTTTGCAGTTAAAAAAACAAATTCAATAATAATATTTTTCTATAAACTACCATGGATTTTTTTTGTGTCAGACTCGGGTCGAGGCTATGGGTTAGACTGGGGTTGAGGGAAAAGAAGCAGTCGAGAGACAAAATAGTGGAGATGGAGAAGGACAGTGTGGAATAGAAGAGGTTGGAAAGCCTTTTGTTTGGTACCATCTATTATCAGCAGCTTTCTATGGAGTTGGGGAATGAATTCGAGCAACTTCAAGGTGGAAATGCGCAAGAGAAGGATGCAGCCGCTTGCTTCATAGACAAAACCCCAGGATACCAAATAGAAGCATACGAAGAAGAATATTTGAAGTTGCATAATGATGACGGTTTTGACAAAAAACTGACTTGGATTGACGGGGAAGAGGTTGAGACAAAGGTGGATATCACAAATGTAAGTCGTTTGAGAAAATTAAGAAGTAAAGAATCAGAGGATCTGATTTTAGGAACTAATTATATCAATAGGTTAAGGTCTCAACATGATAAATTAAACCCCGGTATGAAATGGGAAAATATGGATAGCAAAAATAAGGATTTTGGGTCTGATTCTGATTCCGATTCCGAAAATGAAAATGGGTTAAGTGTTACCAAGGGTTTAGATGGATCCGAGTATGATATATTGAGGAGTAATGATGATCTTGTTGTTAGAAGCAAGGAGACGTTGTTTCCCGGTCAGATTGAGTATTCAATGCTAACGGATGCAAATGCAGAGGACCGCTCGAATGCGGTTATACAGTCTGTAGGGTTTCATCGAAATGGGCAGCTGCTGCTCACCACTGGGCTTGACAAGAAGTTGAGGTTTTTCCAGATTGATGGGAAAAGGAACCCAAAAATCCAAAGTGTGTTTATTGAGATTTTTCCGATTCAAAAGGCTTCATTTTTTCCCGACAGGTCAATGGAAATTGCTATAGGACGCAGGAAGTTCTTTTACAGTTTTGATGTGGTGAAAGGTGCGTTGGAGAGGATTAATTTTTTGATTGGTAGAGAGGAAAGGAGTTTGGAGAGCTTTGAGGTGTCACCAGATTCTAGCATGATTGCATTCCTTGGGAATGATGGGTATATATTGTTGGTTTCAACAAAGACGAAACAGGTGATTGCTGTTGCCGCCTTTCACACACCTGAGTCACGTGGCAGAAATATTTAAGCCACTCGGTGGGGCAAGTATCGAGTCAAGGATCTCACCTTGTTCTTGACTCCTTCGTTTAGGCTCATCTCCTAACGAAGCCAAGGGGGGTAGACCCTATTAAGTTACTAAGGATAAATTACTTAGTACGGTCATGTTAAACTGAATGAGTTACTTAGGAGTTTGAAATTTAACCATAAACAATCGAAGATGACAAGATACAAAAATGAGCGCACGAAAGCACAATGCTGAGACAAAATATATATATGTACCAAGAAAGTAACCAGTGCCTTACAATGGAGTCAAAATAAAATCAGTGTACTTGCATGTGCTTGGAGTGAATGTTTTGCAATTGCCTCTTGGTATGTTTTAAGTTAATGTGAGGTGTGAGTTGATTAAAATTAGGCGAAGGGGTGGACTCCAGATATACCCAAGAGTACTTGGAGTATGTCCAAAACTAAACCTTCATGGATACCTGCAAGGAATATGTGGGATGAATGGAGTCTCTGGGGCTGTTGTTCATAACGCACCCATTAGGATGTGACAGAGATAGGTGCCCTGAGGTCACTTTTCAGAAGTTCTCGCTTCCTTTGGGTATTTTGCCACCTTAATGGTTTGATCTAGGTGTTGGATTTTCACCTAATGGTTTGTCAATTTGGGAGAGTGAGTCCTAATTATTCTAGTCACTCAAATGCTTTTGATATAGCTTGACTGATCGGATGAAACACAACCAAGTACAGAGCATACACACCGGAGTCTTGTCAATTTTAGTAAATTTTAAAAAGGGTGTTCTTGTTAAAAAGAAAAGCCTCCAGGAACCTCTTTCGATCCAAGTGGATCTCAATCAGGGAATCAAGGAGGGGTTAATTTTACAATAGCTTAAGAAACATATAATGAAAAGGAAAACACAGATACACAATTTTGGTTTTCTAATTAGTCCTGCCACGCATCTCTTTCCCCTTTTGGGTCAATCGGGAAGTCATGGGGTAAGTATTAAGATTACTTTGAAATATCAAATATGGAATATGAAATTGATAATGTATCAAAGTATACTAACCTGTACATTAGAGCTACGCTATTTTGAAAATATATGAACAAAAAGTAAAAAATTGACATCAATGCAAATCCCCCAAGGGTGGATGGTGAATAATCTCGAAAGAGCCTATTCGAAAGGACCTTTTATTTTTATTAGCAGTGATTTAAAATATCATAAAGTTAAAATTGATGTACTTTGGTCCTTGTTATCTGGGATACAAAGGCTTAGAAAAATCTTGTAACAAGCTAGAATTAAACAAGGTGGTGGGGGAAGCTTCCGGGAAGCTCTTATTCATCCAAGAGTTGTAAATTTGGCAGAGTCTCCTTCTCTTTTCTGTTGGACCTACTAAAAAATAGCAGGCAATCAAAATCAAATATGCCCAAAAACACTTTGAAAGTGTTTTGGGTTACTACACTAGTTACTAAAAAAAACTTAAGTAAAATTTTGTTAAGTTGGGATAATGTAGTTTTGCAAAAAGGAACCAAGGAAAGCAATATTTCCTTGGGATCTTGGCTTGTTGTTTGGGCAGCCAATAATATGTGCACTTTTATTGCAGAATATGAAACTTTAAAGTACAACGAAGGAAACTACCTTAAAAGCAAGCTACAAATTTTCATTATAATGCTTGCAAAAAGAGGATAATTTCAGCTAGATCTCTTAAAATACAACGTTATATGCAAAACGAAACCGAGATATAAAATTTAGAAAGGATCTTAATAACTATATCTATATGTAATTTTCTTAATGAGATAGATCTAAGCAATAAGACTCTTTAAAAGTAGCCATTTTGAAGAGAAATTAAGATTTTGAAGGAGGAAGAGAGAGAAAGAGTGTTTGAAGCCTGGGAATGTTGGGCTTTGGATTCTGCTTTGGTGGAACACCGAGGGACTATGTAATTCAAAATATACTAAATATGAGGAATATGCAAACCAGATCAACCTCTTCTACAAGCGAGATCACCTGCAACTTAGAAATCCTTGCACAAACAGATGGTTAAAACATAGGTGCTACTGCAAGAGATAATTGGAAAGCATGCAATTAAACTTAAAATACATACAAATACAATAGATATGGAACAAGTAGTAGTAAGAGCATAAATCAAACTAGAATAAAGTCTTACCCTAATAGGAGGGAGCTCTCTCCTTCAAGGCCAATAATTAACTAGCAAAGCAATGATAAATAAAGCAGATTATACCTCATAAGCATTTGACAATCAACATCCACACATGAAGAGCATTACACAATAGATATTTCCTCCAAAGCTTCTTTATTCCAGAATGAAAAAACAATACAGTACAAGAGCAACAACACCTCAATCCCAGTTCTAACTAGCTTGGAAGAGGAGGCTTATGCTTGGATATATACAAAAACTAGGAGATCCAGCCCAGGGGGGCACAAATCCCAAGGAGATAGACCAAATCAGCTGATGGAGAGTCAATCAATGCAGATCTGAAGTTGAACTGATCCAAATCTGAGTCTCATTGAGTGCAATTGTCAATCGGAGAGCTGATCTGGCTGACACCTCAACCTGTTGACTAAAGCATCTACCAAAACTCATCCAGATGAGCCAAAACGTGTGGAGGAGAGAGGGAGGGTGAAATTCCCCATAAATGATGCTGAAGATCAACTCTGGATCTGATTTGATCACCTCCTTTAGTCAAGGATTTGTCAGATCCAATCAATCTAGTTCAGATCTGACTGATTTCAATCAAATCGGCTGAGAATCCACTGATCTATGATTCTGGATTTGCTCCATTATTCATCAATTTATTAATTAAAATAATCAATAATTGATTTTTGGGGCTTTCTGACCTCAGTGATGGAAAATCACTCAAAACTAGGAAATAGTGGGTCCATGGGTTTACATGGTGCTCTTAGCTTGAAAATGAGCACCTACATGACTGAAAATGATTATTTGGCTTACTTTTATTACAAAATCAATTTTTCCAATTAAACTATTAAAAAATAGCCTAAGTTTTGGAAAAATTAAATTTTAATAAAAAGACACTAAAAAAATTTTAAAAATAAAAAAGTTGAAAAAACCTAGGGGGACTTAGACATGTTCATATGACTCGACCATGATGCCTATCATGTTTATACATTGACACATAGACTCTATTAACTTCAATAGGCCTAAATGCCAAGCCGACCACCCCAAATTTGGAGGTATGGAGTGAAAAACTCAGAAATTATCAGTCGTTTATTCAACAACCAATAATAACCAAGAGAAAAAAACACCCTGGGCTGATCGGATTGACAAATAAATTCTAAGAGACGGAGTCCTTTACAAACACTATCATGCTAGAACATTTATTACAATTCCCCCATGCGGTATGAACATGTGATATAATACAACAAAGCTTCCCAGAAGTAAGACTGAAGGTCTTCTGAAGTTCGAACAAGTTATCCTTGTCCGGTTCATCAGGCTCACTTGATTAAAAACCACTAAGTACAACTTAGGTGGTAACATTCTGGCTCCAATTGTGGGACGTGTGCTCGATCTAATCTTTAAGGCAAGGAGAGGATACGAGAACACCAGAATCTCTGGTTTATATACCTTGTAAAAAAATCTCAACTTGACAAGAGAAACCTCAGTAGCACAAGTTTTATAAAAAATGAAATGAACCATTAAGCTGATTTATTTAAACAAAATAAATGTAACTAACTAAAAGAAGCAAAGTTTTATTATAGCTAAGTATAAAATAGAAATGCAGAAAGTAAATGTTGTCTTTCAAGGAGATTATTTTCCTACTCTAAGCATGATATAAAAAGGGTTAAGTGTAATAAAAAATCCAATGTAACCACCTAAGCATTTTGTTAACATAAATTTTTTTTCCTTGTCTTTGGTTACCAGCTAAAGTAAGGATACCTTGTTCAGAGAATGCAAACCTGCATGATGGTTCAGAATGGGCAGGATGGATGGGAGATCATAGGCATGAATAATGTCATAAAATTTCTTCCCCAACTTGTATGTCCTCATGCAGGTTGCTCATTAGAGGAAATTTCAACTCAAAATGGGCCTTTTAACTTTTATTCAAATTCCATGTCATCATGTGTTAGCCAATGAAATTGCTTTAAATTTGAAATACCGTATAGGTCTTAAACATTTTTTTAATATAAATTTGGGGATAGGTATCATAAAAAAAACTATTTTTTTTGTTTGTATTTTTGACATATCTCCTCGTGTTTTTACTCAAATTTCGATCAAGAAAGTTCGTTGGATGCGGAATTAAATTTTGCATCCAACGAGTACCCACTCGGCATACTTTTGACGGACCCCATTACCCCAAAAACAAGAAATACCTGAAAAAATGGAATGATGATGTCATCATTCCATTTTTTCAGGTATTTCTTATTTTTGGGGTAGTGGGGTCCGTCAAAA
>LPNX010994203.1:0-47555 GCA_001517045.1 Pseudotsuga menziesii
TTGTTGTAAAATAAAATGTTGACATTGGTTTATAAGCATCAATCCTTTGTAAATCATTTCACATTCTAAATTGAATGTTTGAGGATGTTAATCCCCATAACCAGGGTCCTAGGAAAAAGTTAAGATTTAGAGAATATTTTTAGGGTCCAAGACATGGTTAAGCTACAATGTCATGACACCAACACTCTATTCTCCTCTCAAACACATTCCCCTCTCATGAATTTATAGTCCTCCATCTCTTCTCAATGTTCTCTCCCCGTTTGTAGCTAGCTTCATATTTTATTACTAATTGTTTAGTTGCAATTACATATACTTGGCCCTCATCCATATCAAATTTACAATTATATTACAATATGGGGGCTTTAACATGAGTGTTACATTCTCCTACCCCTTAATTTCAATACCTTCCTTGATGTTAATTTATTTATGCATACATACCCCATGGCTTGTTGACTCTAGTTTCTTTTCCAAAGATTTTGATTTTCAGGCTAGGAGTCCAGGCGTGGATACAGCGACGGCTAAGTGTGGATACAGCGACGGCTAGGAGTCCCGGCGTGGATACAGCGACGGCTAGGCGTGGATACAGCGACGCCTCGTTCCTATTACATCGTATTTTACACCAAAAGGTAAGAAACGTGGAAAACCTCCATGGAAAAATCCGCGCTTTTGTACTAGTGAATACAGAGAGTCAGATAAACTGGGCATTCGAAGGACTTACAGTTTTTGTTAGTTAGAGACTCTTGAGAATCTATGATATTCATGGAATGTGAATCGTTTTGTACAGATCAGCATTCAAGACCTATTAACTGTGTCTCATTTGCAATTAGATGGAAAATGAAGAGTCCGTAACCGTTGTGAATGGAGAGAATGGGAATCAACTGGAATATATATATATGTATATATATATTGTAGCAAGCAGAGAAAGAGAGGTGTGTTGTTCAATAACATAATTTCGAATATAAGAGATTGAGCACATTGCAGAAAAGAATTGAAGAGTTGGATACGATGATTGTTGCAGAGTATGAAGAGTCCAGATGAGAAAGAATATATGAATGATACAGTGACAGTCTCGGTGAGTTCTGTATGTGCTTAGTCTTGATGATAAACATAGAAAAATGTACAGAGATAGAATTTTAACATCTGTTGTGAATATCTGCAATACTGTCTAATTCAGAATCATAATGTAAATTCTGATTTATAAAGCCTAGTCATAGACAATAAGGGGTTGTAAGGGTTTGATTCATTATGTAATTCAAAGAGTTCTCTGGGTGGTAGGGTGGAGCAAGGGAGAACAGAGTTCTCTGGGGTGTTGTAGCATCCCTCTGGTTGTAGCCAGAAAATAGAAACAAGTTCGTGCTTGTATAATTGGAAGTTGGAGCTTTCAAAGGTAGTAGCCTCGTCTGGGTTGAAGCTCAGGCAAAATAAAAGAATGTAAAGAGGAGTTGGAGCTTACATTTCATTCTTAAGAAGAAGATTTTTTATTGTTTCCTCATGAAAACATTGTGTCTTGTGTTCGTTGATGTGATTGAATGTTGACTGTTATTTAATTTGCTGCTATATGTTGAATGGTTTAAACATATGTCCATAATAAATATGAAACATCATTTAAAAAGAAGCACTTTGGTATGTAACTGATTCACCCCCCCCCCTCTCAGTTACTTTAATCCGTCCAACAATTGGTATCAGAGCGACGTTGCTTCAAATCAGTTTAACCACTGGAATCTAGATCCTAAACAATGGACAAGAAATTAGAATTTACCAAACATGGACTGCCTCTATTTGATGGACATAATTATGCCTTTTGGAGTATAATAATGAAACTTTTTCTACAGTCTCAAGGAGTTGATGGATGGAAAGCTTGTTTAAATACATATATTGCTCCAACAACTATTCCAACAGATCATATAAGTAGAAAACTATATGAGAGTAATTCAAAGGCTATGTATAGTATTCTAGGAGGCCTACCAGCTTCAGAATTTGTTAAAGTAATGAACTGTTCCTCAACAAAGGAAATTTGGGACAAACTGAAAACAGTCTATGAAGGGGATGTTAAAGTTAAAAATGCCAAATTACAAACATATAGATCTCAATTTGAAAGTTTGAAAATGGAAGAATCTGAAGATATAGCCACTTATTTTCTTCGAATAGATGAAGTTGCCAATACCATGAGAGGGCTAGGACAAAAGATTAAAGATGAAGATATTGTACAAAAGGTTCTTAGATATCTTCCTGCTAGATTTAATCCTAAGGTTTCTGCATTAGAAGAAAGAGCAGATTTAGATACCTTAGATATGGATACACTTAGTGGAATACTGACTGCATATGAAATGAGAATTTCTGGTGAGACTTCTTCCAGGAAAGAAGCAGCATTCAAAGCAGCAAAGAAGGAGAAGAAGAAGAAAGAAGAAGAAGTGAACCATTCTGAAAAATCAGAAGAAGATGAAGAAGAAGCAAATTTTGTCAAGAGCTTAAGAAAGGGTACATGTAGGTACAAAGGTAAGCTTCCTTTGAAATGTTTTGGATGTGGTAGAATAGGCCACTTTGCTTCCAAATTTCCTTATAGTAAGAACTTTGACAATGAGGAAGAAAGCAGTAAACAGCCAAAGCAATACCAAAATAAATACAAGAAGTCTTTCAATAGATGTACTTTCAAGAAGAAGAGTTTATTTACTAAATAAGAAAGTGATATATCTGATTCCGATGAAAGTGATGATCAGTCAGATGAGAATCTCTTTATGGCTTTGGAAAATTAGAAAGACCAGTCTGAAGAGGAAGAAGACGGTGAAGTGGATTTGGAAGCAGAATTGGTAAATGCTCTATGTGATTTAAGAAGAGAAAGAAAAGAATGTAGACATCTTAAGAGAAATGTTAAAGAACTTGAGGATGAGTTGAAAAAATCAAATGATTCATTTGAAAGCACTGAAGCAATGATGATTGAATTAAAACTAAAACTGGAAGAAGCTAGAATCACTGAAGAATCTCTAAACAAATTAATTATGGTAAAGGATAAAGAAATTGAAAACCTGAAATCAGAAGTTGTCTTATTAAGGAAGAAGGTACAGGAAAGTAACATGAATCACGGTTCATCAATTCTAAATCAGATAATAGAAAGTCAGAGATCTGTAAATGATAGATCTGGACTTGGTTATAAGGCAGCGATGATCAATGATGGTTCTAGTTCAAGTTTGAAAGAAACAAGTACAAAAAAGAAGAATGAGAAAGGAGCTGATGAGAATTCAGTAGTTGAGAAACAGGAAGAAAAATCAAGACCAATTGTTCAGAAAAGGACACATGACGGGTATCAGAATAAGTTTAATGGCTATTGTTTTTTTTGTTACAATTATGGACACAAGGCTGCGTTTTGTACTAAATTTTCAAGAAAAATACATGAATATAATGGTTATGAGAAGTCTATACATGGATATGGAAGAAGATTGGATGTGACAAGTCAAAACAGAAATAGTAATACTCATAACAGATTTGATATTTTAAACCATGAAACAGAATGTTATAAGTGTCAAAATTTTGGCCATATTTCAAGAAATTGCCCTACCAACTTTCAGAAAGTTAGTAAACCCATCTATACTCATCAACAAACTCAAATCTGGAAAAGGAAGACTGAAAATCTGAAGGCTGAAAATTGTAACGTAGCCCTGCAAGTTGAACATAAAATCAAATGGATAATAGAGAGTGGATGCTCCAAACATATGATAGGAAGTAAACATTTGTTTATCAAACTAGACAAAGGAAAAGAGGGGTCTGTCACATTTGGGAATGATCAGACAGCTAGAATAATTGGAAGAGGGACTGCATGTTTAAACAGTAAGAAAAACTTGGCTGAAAATGTCCTGTTGATAGAAGACATGGAACACAACTTGCTGAGTGTTAGTCAAACATGTGATAAGGGAAAATACATGATATTTGATTCAAATGGATGTCCAATTAGAGATGTGAAAACAGATAAACTAATAGGTACAGCCATAAGAAGTTCAAGCAATGTCTATATTCTAGATGAGAAAAAGAATGAATGCTATCTTAGTAATGAGAATGAAAGCTGGTTGTGGCACAAGAGACTAGGTCACATCAATTTTGATAATTTGATCAATATGAGTAAGAATGAAGCTGTAAGAGATTTACCATCTTTAAAGAATCTCTCAGGTTCAGTGTGCAAGCAATGCCAACATGGGAAACAAACAAGAGTCAAATTTAAAACAAAAGAATACTCCACAACTAAACCGCTTGAGATAGTGCATACTGATATTTGTGGGCCCATGAGAACAAAAGGGATGAAAGGAGAAAAGTATTTCTTATTATTTGTTGATGATTACACTAGAATGACTTGGCTTTACTTATTGAAAAATAAATCTGAAGCTTTTGACTGTTTTCAAACGTTTAAAGAATTTGTTGAAAATGAATGTGACAAGAAAATAAAGTGCCTGAGATCTAATAATGGAGGAGAGTACGTGTCAAATGAATTTAACAAATTTTGTGATGTGAACGGGATAAAGAGACACTTCTCTGTGACTGAAACACCTCAGCAGAATGGGGTAGTAGAAAGGAAAAACAGAACAGTAGTAGAGATGGCTAGAACCATGCTCCATGAAGCAAAGTTGAGTAATGTGCTTTTGCCTCAAGCTATTCACACAACAGTTCACATTTTGAATCGATGTATGCTAAGAAATAACCAGTCTATCACGCCATATAAAATGTGGAAAGGAATACCAACCAACGTTAAACATTTCAGGATCTTTGGCTGTAAGTGTTATATCAAACAAGTAGATCCACATTTAGAAAAATTAGACTCTAGAACCGATGATGGAGTATTAGTTGGCTACTCCTGTTCTAAAAAAGCATATAAATGTTATAATTTCAGACTAAGAAAGATCGTTGAAGCAATAGATGTAACATTTGATGAATCCGCATTCTTAAAATCAAAGACTAAGCAAAAGGAGTTTGAGACTCGTGATATATTTGACAAGCATAGGTCAGATGATGAAGAGGATGAAATAGAAGAGGTTAAGGATGATGACAGTGACAGATCTACAAGTGATGATGAACAATGCTCCAGTCCTTCAAAAAATACAATTTCAACAAAATATCCAAGTAGTTGAATATAGAAAAATCACCCTGAAGAATTGATTATTGGGGATATAAACTCAGGTGTCGAGACAAGAAGTAAAAGACAGCAACCCATCCTTGAAAAGTAGGTATCACTTCTCTCTCTGACTGAACCGAAAAATGTGAATGAATCTATCAAAGATGAACATTGGGTAAATGCTATGAAGGAAGAGCTTAGCCAAATCGAAAAGAATCACACCTGGGAACTAGTTCCTAGACCTGCAAACAAAAATGTAATGGGAGCTAAGTGGGTTTTCAAGAATAAACTGGATGATACAGGAAAAGTAACCAGAAATAAAGCAAGACTAGTTTGCAAAGGTTATGCACATGTAGAAGGGATTGATTACAGTGAAACATTTGCCCTTGTTGCTAGAATGGAAGCAATAAGGTTGATTCTAGAAAATGCCAGCTCCAAACAAATTAAAGTCTACCAAATGGATGTGAAGTCAGCTTTTCTGAATGGTGATCTGGAAGAGGAAGTCTACATGGAGCAGCCAGAAGGATTTCATGTACAGGATGCATCACAGTTTGTTTACAGATTGAGGAAAGCATTATATGGATTAAAGCAAGCACCTAGGGCATGGTACTCAAGACTACATAACTACTTAATGCAACAAGGATTCAAGAAAGGTCACACAGATAGTAACCTGTACATTAAAGAAGAGAATAACAGCCTTATTATTATAGAAGTTTATGTTAATGACATAATTTTTGGGAGTGACGATGATAGACTGAGCACAAAGTTTGCTGAAAGCATGTAGCAGGAATTCGAAATGTCTATGCTAGGAGAAATGAAGTTCTTTCTTGGATTACAAATCAATCAATGTGACAGAGGTATCTCTATCTCTCAGACTAAATACATTAATGAAATGTTAAAGAAATTCAAAATGGAGGACTGTAAGCTAGTTGGTACACCTATGGTCACTGGATGTAAACTCAGTAAAGATGATAACTCTGGAGATGTAGACCAGACTATGTACAGATCCATGATTGATAGTATACTCTATGCTACAGCAACTAGGCCAGACATTATGCATGATGTTTGTCAGGTTGGAAGATTTCAGGCTTCACCTAAGAATGGTCACTTGTTGGCTGTAAAGAGGATTTTCAGATACTTAAAAGGAACAGCAAATCATGGTTTATGGTATCCAAAAGATAACTCTTTGGACTTATATGCATTTATTGATGCTGACTGGGATGGATGTGTTGATGACAGGAAAAGTACCAGTGGTGCTGCCTTCTTTCTTGGAGGTTGTTTGGTAAGCTGGTCCAGTAAGAAACAATCATCTGTTTTATTATCTACAGCTGAAGCAGAGTATATAGTAGCAATAGGATGTTGCACCCAGATTCTTTGGATGAAGTAGATGTTGAAGGATATGCACATACAGAATGATGATCCCATTCCCATTTTCTGTGATAATACAAGTGCAATAAGCATTTCAAATAACCCAGTGATGCATTCAAAGACTAAACACATGCCCATCAAATATCATTTTCTGAGAGAGCAGGTGTTGTCCAAAGTTATTAAGCTTGAATATGTTGGAACAAAAGACCAGATTGCTGATATTTTCACTAAGCCCCTTCCCAAATCTCAGTTTGAAATGCTTCGAGCTCAATTGGGGGTTTGTCCTCTCTGAATATTTTTTTCATTCACATTACAGGTTCTGATTTCCTGGTGGCAAATGGTTCCAGATTTTGGTTATTTCTATGTTCTCTTGCTTTCTGAACATATTCAGTACAGATTGGTTTCATTTTTTCAGTTGTTAGTTGTCTCACAGTAACAGGGGGAGACATATTCACAGGGGGGGTTCTCTTTCTATCTTTTCCATGGATGTCAAAAGGGGGAGAAAGATTTCAAAGTTTGTCATCATGTCAAAGGGGGAGTTTGTTATCCAGTTTTGCTACACAGTCTGAATGTTTCCATATGACAAAATTTGAATGTTTCACTCACAGGAAAAGCCACAGTAGGATGAATCAAAGGAAGTCACAACAGTAATAAAGCAAATGTTAATGTTACAACCACAGATGAGAATAATGTCACAGCTCTAAATGTTACATCTATACAATGATTCACATATATAAAACAGAGTTTTAAATGAATAATTTGATCACACTATACAGAATGGGCAGGATCTAAAACAAAGCGGCTGGAAGGATAGTGATTTTTCATCCGCAACGGCGGAAGCCCACAACACAAGGATCGACGACAATGGGGAAACAAACATATCGGCGAGCGGAGGAGAAACGACTAAACATCGGAATGACATCCCCTTCCACAATGTCGGAGCGAAAAACTGAATGTGAGCCGCAACGTCGAAGCTTTAAAACATCGAACGTCAGAAGGACATCCCCTTCCGCAACGTCGGAGCGAAAAGTGGAACAGGAGCCGCAACGTCGGAGCTTCAAAACATCGAAAGTCGGAGCGGAACGGGAGCCGCAACGGTAGAGGTATAAAGGCTTTCAGGAGCCACAACGGTGGAAGCCAAAATAACAAAACTTCCGAATCGAAACCCAAAATACAGCCGATTGAGATAGAGTTCATCGGAGCTAGTTGCCCATCCCTCTTCCGAAACGAAGGAAGTTTAATTCACATATGTGTCCGCTACGACACAACACTTTTATATACAGAGGAAGTCTCCATATTCAGAGCTGAACCCAGGGTCCTTTGATCTGGAAATAGTGGAACTTGAAGAGTCTAGCATAGTATTGATTCGATGATGACTATTCGTGGAATGCAGAGAGTCAGACAAACTGGGCATTCAAAGGACTTAAATTTTTTGTCAGTTAGAGACTTTTGAGAATCTATGATATTGGTGGAATGTGAATCGTTTTGTACAGATCAGCATTCGAGACCTATTAACTGTGTCTCATTTGCAATTAGATGGAAAATGAAGAGTCCATAACCGTTTTGAATGGAGAGAATGGGAATCGACTGGAATATATATATATATATATATATATATATATTGTAGCAAGCAGAGAAAGAGAGGTGTGCTGTTCAGTAAGGTAATTTAGAATATAAGAGATTGAGCACATTGCAGAAAAGAATTGAAGAGCTGGATACGATGATTGTTGTAGAGTATGAAGAGTCCAAATGAGAAAGAATATATGAATGATACAGTGACAGTCTCGGTGAATTCTGTATGTGCTTAATCTTGATGATAAACAGAGAGAAGTGTACAGAGATAGAATTATAACATCTGTTGTGAATATCTGCAATACTGTCTAAATCAGAATCATAATGTAAATGTTGATTTATAAAGCCTAGTCATAGACAGTAAGGGGTTGTAAGGGTTTGATTCATTCTGTAATTCAAAGATTTCTCTGGGTGTTAGGGTGGAGCAAGGGAGAACAGAGTTCTCTGGGGTGTTGTAGCATCCCTCTGGTTGTAGCCAGAAAATAGAAACAAGTTGGTGCTTGTATAATTGGAAGTTGGAGCTTCCAGAGGTAGCAGCCTTGTCTGGGTTGAAGCTCAAGCAAAATAAAAGAATGTAAAGAGGAGTTGGAGCTTACATTTCATTCTTAAGAAGAAGAGTTTTTATTGTTTCCTCATGAAAAAATTGTTTCTTGTGTTCGTTGATGTGATTGAATGTTGATTGTTATTTAATTTGCTGCTATATGTTGAATGGTTTAAACATATGTCCATAATAAATCTGAAACATCATTTAAAAAGAAGCACTTTGGTATGTAACTGATTCACCCCCCCTCTCAGTTACTTTAATCCGTCCAACACTTTCTCCTCTTAGTACTTTTGTAACAAAATTACTCCCATTTTTTGTCTAAGATGCTTGAATTCTTCCTTAGGTAGTGGTTTGGTGAAAATGTCAGCAATCTATTGTTTTGTGTCAATGTATTCTAATTTGACAACTTTTTGAGATACCTGTTCTCTTAGATAGTGATACTTGATTAGTATATGTTTTGTTTTAGAATGCGTGATAGGATTTTTAGACATATTTATAGCACTAGTGTTATCACAATTGATCACTATTGGATGTTCATATTTTACAAGTAGATCTTTTAGGGTTTGTCTCATCCAAATAACCTGAGTGCAACAATATATTCTGATTCTGTTGTAGAGAGTGAAATGGAGGATTGTTTTTTACTTGACCATGATACTAAACAATTTCCTAGAAACAATGCTGCTCCACTAGTACTCTTTCGATTTTCAGTACTTCCTGCCCAATCTACATCAGTAAACACCTCCAAGGTAAAGTCTTGTCCTTTCAGATACCATAAACCATACTCCATAGTACCTTTTTTATATTTGAAAATCCTTTTTACTACTATTACATGTGTTTCTTTAGGAGCAGACTGGAATCTAGCTACCAATCCAATAGCTTGCACACTAGTAGAAAAAGAGAAATTAATGACTAAAATCAGGCTATAAACGACTATTTTTGAGTCGGTGACTAATAGTAGCAAATTTCCACTATCTTATAGCTAGTGGTATTTCACTAGTCATTAATAGCTTGACTTAGTAGTCATTAATTTAGTCACTGATAGACAATGATTTAGTCATTGATAGACAATGCTTTAGTCATTGATAGTCAATGATTTAGTCATTGATTTAATCATTATTTAAGTCATTGATAGTTAATGATTTAGTCACTGAGTTAGCTGCTGATTTAGTCACTGAGTTAGTCGTTGATTTAGTCATTGATTTAGTCACTGATTTCAACCATTAATGACCAAATATACGACTAAATAAACTACCAGATGTTAACATATTAATGACTAAGCTAAATATGACTAAGATACGAGAAATTAGCTACTAATAGTCATATATATGCAAATTTAGTCATTTTTGTAGTCACAAATTTATGATAGGGTACGGAGGAATCGAACCACCAACCTCTTGCCTATAATTAGGCATGCGCTCTACCATTAAGCTAGAACCCTTTAAGAATTTTTTATTGCTTGAAAATGATAATATTCAAACAAGTTTATGATAGATATCAATCTACAAACTACATAATTATGACTATTACAAGTTACTAGTAACTAGTATTTATGATAAACTAATTCCTGAGAGCTATGTACAATTTTCCCTGTAACTAAAGCTAATAAAAATACTACAAATACTCTTACCAAAGAGATTTAGTGATGAGTACCTCTTCCCATTCTTCATCACTATCATTCTCATATTCCAAAGAAGAGTCCTTTATGAAAGGATTTCGAATCCCAATGCCATCACTGCATCAAAAACAAAGAGCCAGAAACAAAACTTTCCCTCTTGTCTACTGCAATATTGAGAATCCATGAGCTTCAAGGTGTTTTAGATGTTCCTCATCATGGGCTATCAAAATTAAAACACAACATGTTGCTTTGATAATTAATAAACTTAAAATTATGCAAAGTATATTCACCTTTTCTTTGAGAAGGTTCTGTAATAAGCAGGTCTATGGTTGTGATCAAACTGCAAAAAGTTTCTTCTCTTATTGTGAATCCTATTTTATTGTAAAACCTATTTTAGCTTTAAATCATGTGATAAACATTCTAAGAGTCAGGCAAATTTAGAAACTTATTGCTAATGGAGACTCAACGATTATCATTTGCAAAATTAGAGACTTGACTCCCTATGCATCGTAATTTCTTGCAAAAATGATCTCTAGACCTAGAATTCAAAGAATTGCAAGTATTTTGACTTGGGGAATTGCAAGTATTGCAAGTATTTAGCATTGAATCATTTATTGTTTCAAAGGTACCATTTTGTATGGAGGAGTTATTCTTTGTGAATCATTATTCCTTGGCTATAAGGGCACCTAATAGTGGATTCAATAATTAAAGAGTCATGTTGCAAATATAAAGAGAAATACCCTGCTCCTACAACATTGTGTCTTTAGAGAAACCTTTAAAGGGTTGTATATTTGGCTTCTAGGTGATGATACCAGTTATTTGAAAGGAAGTACAACTGGTTAAGCATGAATTAAACTTGAAAAACTTGCAAACTATTAGGTATAACAAAATATATATCAGCTCTATGTTGAGATGTACAGGATCTGAAACAGTTTCCATGATGATTGGACAATAGTTCATAGAGAGAAATAACCATTGATAAGAACCTGAAATTTCCTTAGAATGTATGGTCACCTAAAATAAGACTACACTAAAATTTAGATTCTAGTAAGCTTTTGAGATTGACTAAACCTATCGAAAAGGTTAGAGAGACTGGTATTCTACAGTGTTCTTATAATGCACAGTTGCATAAAGGCATATTCTTATCAAGATTGATGACTTTCAAAATGAAGGAATTTACTTGACCATGAAATGCACATTTATGATGAAGCAAAGGATAGAGAAAATCATGATGAGGTTCATATTCCCCATTTGAACTGCCTACAAGAATCTATTTCTTCGTAAGGGTAATAAATCATGTCTCCATCCTCCTTGAGTGGAATGTGAAAGTGCCCTGCCCTGATTATTTGATTATGAATTCGTTTTAAGGTCCAATTCCCTTCAGGCCCTATGGCATGTTTACGCCTTCCACTCTGAATCCCCACGTGGGATGCGTTGCTTCTTCAATGGAATATAAGAGCCTTACTAAGACCTGGGTCTCGTATTTTGGTGTGGATTTATATTTACAAGTACAAAGTTCAAGGTTCATGAAGAATTGTTTAAAACCTACCATTAATACAACATTATAACATAGGGTATGTTTCTGCGGGAGGATAGAGGCAGGGCAAAGTAGATGGTAAGAGTAAGAGATGGTCTAACCTAGCTAATCTAAAGAAAAAAAATCTAAATCTTGGCTGAATTAGAGATTTAATAGTCTCTTAGTAAGGGGTAATGTGTTGGTGAGTGAGTGTAGCGCTAAGGCCTTATATTTCTTTTCTCTTAGGCACCAATTTTGGAAAGTGATGCCAAGAAGTCCCCAAGATGGCCAATGGATATTTGACAATCCTACATGACATTGGTAATGTCCCGGTGCAACTTAGGGACATTCCTTATGCAGTGTTAGATCTTAAAAGATACGCTCATCTGAAAATGGTTATCTCTTGTATTTAGATCCATAAAAATAAGTCTATATCCATAGATAACAAACTTGGAAAAATACAAAGGCTTAAAATGGCTGGATAAAAGGAAACAAAAGTTGTAAATTCCATATTAGCAAGAGGTAAAACACAATTATTAAAAGAAAATTACTAATATCCAACAACAAAAGAAGACAAAACTCACCCTTAGCCTCTAAAGGAACCAAAAATGTGCTTCCCTCTGAAGTACTATGAAATCCTTGCACCTTTGGGCCAGAAGCATTATTAGATAGTCCATTAATATTCAATAGTTCATGTCCATTTGTGCTTTCCAAAACATATTGTCCATTTTCCCACTCCCTCTGCAATTGCCTAGACGATGCCAAATTGGGAGTGGAATAATGGCTTGATCTTTCTATAGAACCTTCTAACCTTGCAAATAAAAATCTTGACTGCTTGCTATTCTGAGACTTCCATGAACTTGATATTTCCTTTGACAACCCATTGCATTTATCAGTCTCAACAAGGAGCAAATTTGCTAAATTGTGAGGACTATTTAATACACTATCATCTGAATCAAAATTCAAAGACAGTATGTTTGAAATTATACTGTTTTCTCCAACATATGAGCCATACATATAAACTTCTGGAAGGATATTACACACCAGATTCTCCAAGCATTCTAGCTTTCCAGAATTGGCATTAGAAACTCTAGCAATTTCTACTTTCTCAGGAATTTGAAAACCAGTACTTGTACTTCTATCGGTTGCATCTAACATAGACTCATTTTCAAAATTTTGGATAGAGATTGTACTAGTATTTATAGCTTCTGAAACTGATATTTCCTCTAACATAGGCTCATTTTCACAATTTTGGATAGAACCTACACTAGTCTTTTCAACAGTTGAAACTAATATTTCCTCTACTTTATGATTAGTAACTCCAAAGCTATCACTGTCACCATTAAGGGTGCAAGTATTTACATACTTTTGATGAAGAGAACAATCTCTAGAAGTATAATCATCCACTGAAAATTGGAATTTTTCCATAAAGGGAGGCACCTCTGCTTTTGAAGAAATAGCTTTAGAGCAACCTTCACCATATGGTTCTGCAAAGTGTTCTTCATAATTGTTTTGATACCTATCATCAAATGGATACCTTTGTAGACAATTATCAACATGGTTTCCTGAAAGCATTCTACTGCTTTTATTTAGAGCAACAACATTCACTTCATTATTGCTTTGAACAACAGAGCTGCTTTGAGGGACAGAGATTGGAAAGCTATCTTTAGAAAGTCCAACACAGACAATACCAGATGACATTGAAGCTACATCTGTTCTTTCACTTCTTCCTGTTTCAATGTGCACACTGTCGAGCTCAGATGAACCCTTGTGTGTGTTAGAGGATGAATTCTTCAATAGACTTTTAAAACCTTCACAACTCCTACATTTCATAGTAGGATCAACTAAACTGGCATTCTTTCCATGGAAAGCTTCCCCAGCAGTATTTACACGTGAATTTAATTTTATATCTGTTCCACTCATTGCATTAGGTTTGGAATCAATATGTTTTTTATATATAAATGTTGATGACTGCCCACCCTTATTGACCAATAGCTTGACATGATCAGATTTCTAACCATGATGCCGCAACTTCCACCACCAAGGTAGGGAGATTTAATGTTGGAGACACTGAAAGTGAATGAGATGAACTTGTTTTAGGATTAGAGGAGCCATGAACAGCTGGGATCCTCATACTAAATGATTTTTCTTGTGCAGCATGGGAGCCCCTGAAACAACCATTAATGTCTCAATATTCAGTAAGGTATGTAATATTCCACCACAAACTCCTAAATCATATGGAAGCTTATGTTCACTAAACTTAATGTGTAATGTTACTTTGCACCAATCCAGGGGGTGTTGGAAAACTAAACAAATATTCCATGACAAGAAACAGATTTCATACCAAGATGCACTAGCTGGCAATACAACTGATCTTCCAGTAGCTCCACTGGCAAGGGAAGTCTCAGCATTACCTCCCGTGTTCTAGTTTCAAATGGAAATATGAACAGGTATATATTATTAGGAAATGAAAATGAAGCCATGTATAAAGAATCTAGAAGACAATCACTAAAGTAAAACATAAGCTGTCTAAAGAAAATACACATTAGCTCTATACTAATGATTAGTTAGGACTGAATCAGAAGCTATTAAATAATCTAATATGGAAGCATAGAAAAAGTTGTCTGCACAAATATCAATAACAAATGCTAAAGATAATTGGATGAAAGTACAATATACTAAAATCCTAAAGTCACTTACAGGAGCCAGTGATTTGCTCAATTTACTTGAAGAAGCTGATCCAAGCAAGGAAACCTCTGCCACTGGTGGAGGTAAACAAAGTCCACAGTGTTGTTGTGAAGGATTTGTAACATCATATAACTTCTGAGTTTTGCTGCTAGAAAAATAGGACATAGAAAATAAAAAATCATAAAAGCTAAATGTGAAATATTTTTTAAAACAATTTACCCCAATAAAGAAAACTTTCTAAATTAATATAAATATATTAATAAGAATATTATGTCAAATGTTTCAAAATGAACTAAAAGAGATAACTGGGGAAACAATATAGTAAATATTACATCCCAAAACTAGTGTACAGATATACGAAGTAGCCAAGGCTAATGTCTGAAAATTTGTCCATTCCAATTTCCTCGAACAAATTTTACAAAATTTTCCCCCAAATGATCTCTTGAAGGTTTTCTTTACTACAGTAGCCAACCCCATCCATGTGGGTCCTTCCTCTTCCCATTGCTTCAAGCAATGAGGTCATCGTCACATAAATCTAGGATTCAAAGCATGGGATAAAGTGTGCGAGGGGGTGTTGAATTGGTTCCACATGTCAACAATGATTGTCATCACAACGCAAAATCGATATCAATGATTATCAACACAACCTCTACAAAATCTACATCAAAAAATAGAAGCACATGAACCCTCCTGTCAAATGGTTTCCACAGATTTCTCATCCATGGTATGCCTGCCATCATAAATCTCTCCCCAAAAAGGCTTGCAGTGTCTGCATTTCGAAGAAGCTGAAATGTTGGTGTTGTGAATTTCAACAGAAGTCAATCTTGATCCACCACTTCCCATCAATCACCAATCTACACATCACTCCTCTCTGAATTTGACTGTCTCCAAAAAGATTAAATCTCACTCACCATAGACAATAATGCAACTTTCAATTGTACAAAGTGATGCAACAAGAGGAAGTTTGAGGCACATCTTGTCTCAGCAACTTTCAATGAATCCAGCTTGAAGAATTGTCAAAAAAATGGCTTTAAGCTGATGATGGTTTATGATGGATTCTAGGGTTGTTATTGCATGAAGGTTTATCAAAACTTTGGTTTATGAGTTTCCATGTATCAAATCAAAATGTTGTTTGGGTTATAAGGTAGTGAATGTTTGCTTCTGCACTTAACTCCAAAGAACCTCTAGATAGCTCCAATCACAAGAGGCATTATAAATAAACCTCCAATACTAGTTCTATCAGGTAGTGTAGGCTTCAAGTCACACAACCAATGGATAGAAAGAACCTCAAAACACCCTTGAGCATAGCCTTGGATATTAGAATAGTTGACAATAGACAATGTTGTTGGTATTGGGCTTCTTTCTTGAAGTCCATTGAACCCTCACTCATTTTGATCTTTCGTGCTCTCTAGGATTCAACAGTAAGAGTTTTTGCATTCTCCTTGCAGTCTTATATTTCTTTTTTAGCTCTTATGGAGTTGCATTAGCAATCTCAATGATTACTACTTGTAATTTTTACAGTACTATTTGCAATTTTTAGCCACTAATGGACTTTAACATCTAAATTAAAGTAACCATGTGGGGACCTCTCATATGTTTACCAATTAATATTAATAAATGTCCATGATACAGAAGTATAACCCTAAACCTACTTGAAGTATAAAAGCTAGTAATGGTACCTCACCATTATTTAGAGATTTTTCCTTTTCAGTAATCATACGTCAAACATAAATAAGTTCTGTCCTTGTACAAGTATCTATTAATTATGAACTCCCATCAATTCGAAGTTTCAAACTTTCAGAAACTAAATATATAGTTTCTAATGAGCACATGCAAGTTCAGAAAACTAGTAAAACATAATTTAGAATTCATGTAAAAAAGCAAACAACATCTGCAGGGACCATCACTACCCACTTTGGATTAAAAAAAACCATTGCTTTCCATGAAACCTCAAGCAAATAGAACAGTGCTTCCCCAATATACACAAAATAAGATAATGTTTCTAAACTAGGATGATGTTTCTAAACTACTGTAATAATGCCAAAATTTTCTTGGATCTGTTAGCTTTATGTAAGAACCAAGTATGTTAGAAGACTTTGGGAACCAAAATAGATAAAATAGACACCAATATATCCACATTTTATGGATGGTGTTAGATATGGGGTCAACCAATGCACAAAACAGAGTATTGAGACAAGAACTCCATACCTTAATGGAGTACTTGAACCATTATTTACAGATCTGGGTTATTACAATAGTTTCCATGTGACAACAATAAGAAAAGATTTATCTAATATAACAATAGTATGGACCAACATCTTAGTGTTTTCATTTAAAGCACAAACATAGTACTTTTCATACTTGCAAAAGGGGATGGACAACAATAAGAAATGAAAGTGATATGAATTTTTTGGAAAGGAATTTAACAGTGGTATGGATTTGTGGTAGGATGTTTAAGAATGATATATGTTCTAATGGATAAAACAGAGAATAAGTTCATCAACTGGGCTGAGATATCACACAAAACAATAAGCCACCATTTCATTCCTCCATAATCTTAAATTCATTGGAATTTTTGTAGTAGATATGGATCATTAAGTTGGGTGAAACAGTAAATTTAAAGCATCAAATGCCAACGTATCCAACAAGGTGTTCCTCTACTAAAAATAAGGGGCTGAGTAGGTTTGGATCTACTTGAATGTACTTACAAAAGGCAAATAAAATATAGGAGTGTTGGGCCTTTACAGGAATCCACTATTAAAATCAAGAAATTTCCACCTCACAATATATTTGAACAAAATTATAAAGATGATAGACTTCGAGTGAAATGATGGAAATATGAGCAGAATGGTTTTGACCTCTCAATGATGCGAGCAAGAATCATCTGTAAATCCCCCAACTGAGACAACCACTCCTTGAAGGGAAAACCCTAGTAGAGCAGTGGCCATGCACATTGTAGATATCTTCAATCTAAAGGAGAGCTTGCAAGATCACATTGCTTGGACAACTTAGATATATCTTAATAGAATTGGTTCACTAAACCTTTAAATGGTTTCTAACTTGTAAAAGTTATCTTGGTGAGATGTGGCATCCCTTAGGCATTTAGATGACTTATGATGATATTTACGTTAATGTAATAGTGTGTGATCAGAAATAGTGGGCAGGATGCAAAATGATTATTCTCAAGGAAGTTTTGAGGATTCCCCTTAATATCACTGTTTTTGATAGATTGAGCCTTAAGGCATAAATCTCATCATATGAAAGGGTTGCTTCATGCTGGCAAATAAGTTAAGCTCAACATGTACATAATTTTTGCTACATTAGGAGAGAATTGTGTTAACAGTTCTCATATAGTTAAAGAGATGTGTCACATGCATGCATAAACTAAAGTGAGAAATAAAATTATAAATATCGTCATATAGGTAAAGAGATGCCACATTTGTGCATAAGGTAAAGTGGGAAGTAAATAAAATAAAATAAACTAGCATAGACCCATCTTAATCCTGGATCTTTTAACCTCTGAGAGGTTTTCAAATGTTTTTATTTTTATCCCTCTTGTTGTTTAGTAGGTCTGGGGTTAAGATAATGCTATGCTAGGTATCACTTCAAACCAGAGTTACTGGATGGTTCCAAATCTGAGTGGAGTACCAAGTGTCTCTCCTATTTGAGGAGATTGAGTCACATAAATTATATTCCTAGTCCGATTTGGCCCTGGGTAAGACCGAAAAAATTTGAATTGTGAGTATGAATTGAACTCTCCAATAAATCCAAGTTTGACTCAAGAAACTCATGAGACAAGCTTGGTCGTCTATCTATAAATGATACAGAGAAAAAATTTAATACATTTTTCCCAATGTTTGGTGTTTCAAAATTAATAATTGTAAGTTTTTAGTCATATTTAAGGATATTTTTTAAACTTATTCTCTCAGATTCTTCACATAGACTAGATTTTGCACAAAATCCAAAGCAAGCTTAAATACTTGGCAGATCAAAACATTTCTCTTGCAGGTTGAAACACTATCACAAATAAAATCCTGGTTGCAAGTTATATATCTTATTCTTCTCCTGTGTTTCCTCCCAATACAAGGTACGATCAAATGAAAATTCCTCTTTGGTGTTTTATTTGGGATAATCTTGGGGGAAGGGGTCCACAGTTGCTTTCCTGCTACCTATGCATTTATTCTTAAAAAAGGATGGAGAGCTTGGTTTGACAGATACACATGCTCAAGGGATGACATTTGCAGTGAAATGAGTAATTAATGCTATCAGAGCAGTGCACCCTGGCAGATACTTCTTGGCACCGCATACAAAATGCTATGTGTAAATAACATACCTGGCCCCTATGGTCTCTACAACATCATCAGTGCAGCTGAAGCTTTTGCAAGCATAGCAGTTAGATATCCAAATAGTTGCATTGAGACTATGGATTATTGCCAAAGATCAGATTTTGTTGCACAATCTATATGTACTTTCTCAATGAAAGAGACCAATTTGGATTAATTCCTTCCTTTGGAGGAAAACAGTTTGCATAGATGGGATTTTCCTGCATGGGAGATTTGTGGGACAAGAATGCAGGTAAGTGGCTATCTTGGACAACTCTTAATCAGTATCAAAGAGATCAGCTTGTTGACTCACTTACTTTTACTACCAATTTTTAGATGTTTCCAAACTATTGTTTAAGCTACACTTGGTTGCTCATGGACCTATTTGGAAGGATTGAGCATGTAATGTGAAATTGCAAAGATGAAAAAACATTTTCATCCTAGAGTGCTGCTGGGTAAAGTGTTCTCATTGTCTCTTTTCTTCATTGAAAAGGAGTTCTATTTAGGCACAAATGTATGATCCAATAAACATACAAGAGTATGTGGGATGCAATCAGACTGATGGGCATATCCTTCTTACAAAAATAACACTGTTGTACAACTTTTCATGAGGTGAATACTCTACTCATCCTAAGACACATTTCTGCATTTACATCTGATTTGGCTATCATTATCCATATAGGAAACAAATAGATACTCTTCAAGTTGAATCCAAACAGGAAATGCTATCTCTCCTTACTAATGTAGAATGGGGAATTATTGTATGGCTGCTCCTTGTTTCCTGGATATGCAACAACTTTCATGTATATGTATTTTAATTTATGATGAGATATAATCATATATGTAATATGATGCATTGTCAAAGAAAAAAATACATTAAATGCACAATGGCAGGCATGCAGCATAAAACTATCAGATGCAGAAACTTGCCAATTGCTGCATTTCACTTTATGTAAGTATTAATCTTAGCTATGCATGAATGCATCACAATAGGAGATTGGAAAACATAGTGATTGTGCTTTCTAGAACATGTTAGCCAATAGGACCAGAAAATGGCAATCTGAATGAAACCCTACTGACTCTATTCCACAATATAAGAAATGCATACTGCTTGGAGTAAAAGGAAAATATAGCATGTTGTTTTCAGAGAAGAATCTCAAATTAGGTGCCCAAGGTCAATCAGTCAACTCTCAACAGAAAGTTGAATCAGTATTATCTCAGAATTAATTGCAATAATGTTAATTCCAAACTATTTACAAGTAAATTCTCAGGGATATAAATTTATAATCAATCTTGCAATAATGACAATGCAAGTTCTGGTTCTCATTTTCACATGGTATTGAAGGTTAAATTTCTTGTATTAGTGTGTGTCTAGCTTGTGAAAAAGATGCTTTAAAAGAATAGAAAGAAAGTAATTATATTAATGTCCATAGGTGACCAAAGTAGGTCAATCAGACTTGAAATTACATCCAGCCAAAAAAAAAAGAACTCGGATAGGAAGAACTCTAGGGGCAAAAATGATCTAAATACTAAGTTGCTAAAACAATGTGTATAAAATGAATATTGTAAATATAGTGGGATGGGGTAATTCTAAACTATAAAACACAGATACATGTACAAATTGATTTCAAGGAAAAATGAAGACCAAAGCTGGAAACTGGGACAAGAGAGTGGCGTTGTCACATGTTTGTATCAATGCTTGAAGTGGAAGAAGAGGGACCAATTGTGTCGTCATGTAGTACTCTAATAGGAACAATACAGAATCTGATAATATCCATGAATGCTTATGGATGAGAACACTACCACTAAAAAAAAACTTCGCAATGAAGCTTTCCCAAGATATACAATGTGACAACTTCAATACAATGCTAGGCACTCCTAAAGTGCAAAGGGCCAGTGGAGTTGAGTCAACATCACTGTATAAAAGCATCTTTCCAAAAATATTACTATAGCGGAGTTGATGCCAATTGCACCATACAAAGTCCCAACTATCCTGAGCATACTTGCAGCTCTAGAAGATATGGCTAATGGTTCTGATCTCTACAAAATGTGGACAAAAAAATATTTCATAGCCTGTCCAAGACATTAATCTTTAGAGATAAAACCTTGGCCATGTAAGTAGCCTCAACATGAAGGAGAGCTCGTCAGGAGGAATTATACATGTCTTAACATAATTGTTTCACATAATCTTAAATATTCTATAGCTTGTAAAATTTATCTTAATTAACAAGCAGTGAGAAGTGGCTCTTAGGCATTTAGAATACTTTTGGGGATATTTACATTAAAATAATAATGTGCCTACAAGGAATGGAACTGAAACTGTAGGTGATGTACTACTAAGAGTGAGAGGGGTTGTTACCAAATCAAGGAGGTTACCTGTGTCTCTTTTGATTATTGTTGTGCATGCTATTTTTTCAGATAACTTTATTCTTGAATCTAAAATTTGTTTAAGTTCAGGGTCTAACCAATGGCCAATTTAGTTTGGAAATTTGAGTAGATTCAACACCCAATTTTTTTCTTTTAAAATTACTTGTGGATCTATCATCCTGACTTGAAATATAGAGTAGAAGAATGATGGATTAGGCCTCCTCCAGGTGAAAGGAACACAAATGTTTGAAATGGCCCAAAGGCGATGGAGTTGCAATCAAATATTCAGAATCAAGGGTTGTTGTGGGACCTTCACAGGCAAGGGTTGTTGTAGGAAATTTTCAGGACAAGACAATAGAAATAAACATCTTTTACTCTCAGATGGGAGACTTTGTGAGGATCAGGAGGAAATTAGAAGGAAAGCATATTTCCATTTGAAGGACTACTTTAGGAAGAAGAAATTGATCAGTAAGAAAACAAATATGCACTCTTGTCTCATTATACCCCACTGAGAGATTTGATCAAGAAGAAACCAAGTTGCACTCATGTCTCGTATTCCCTCCCTGGTTAGAGAGGACAACAACCTGCTTCTTGAGTCAGTTTCAAAAGTTCAATTAGCTCATCTATTGATGAATAAGGACAAAGTTCCTAGATTAGGTGACTTCCTAACTGATTTCTTCCATAAAAATCGTGAGATCATCAAGGAGGATATGATAGAAGTGGTGGAAGAATCAAGAAGTCCTAAGAGAGTTTTCAAAGATCTTAATAATACGTTTTTATTTCTAACTCCAATATAAGAAAATTCTAACTCCTTAGCTACCTTTTAAGTGAATTTTCCTCTATAAAACGGTCTATAAGGTGATTTCTAGGGTTATGGCATAAAATAAAACACATTCTACCTAAAATCAATTTAGAAACCCTGCAATTTTCCTCTGTAAAACGGTCTATAAGGTGATTTCTGGGGTGATGGAAATAAAATAAAACACATTCTACTTAAAATAATTTTAGAAACACTGCAAAACTTCAATAAAGGAGGTCCTGGAATGAGCTTATTCATTCATTGCTTTCCAGGAAAAGGGAAGGAATGATATGGCCAAAGCTAAGTTGCACAAAACATGTACTGGTTTTAGAAACATGAATGTGTAAAAATGCAGTTACACAACCCCATATATATAATTTAAAACACATTATCTTGCAATAAAATAAGAATGATAAGTTAATTTGTAGGAGGTTTAGAAATGATATGGAGATTAAACTATCTTCATTTACTATAAATTAGGGATTTTTAAACTTCCTATCAGTACCACACCCTTCATGGGCACTTGGGGATTTCTGAGAAGTTTTTGAGGTTTTTCCAAGTTTCCACAAGTTTCCAGTACTAGTACATGGGAAATTTAGGAGTTTCATGCAATATAGGACCAAAGTCTATAATAGGGTTATTGGACTTCCCTCAAAAGGGTGCTTCAAAATTTCAATTTCTCAATGTACTGGAGGCTTTGGATGAAAGTTTGTTGTTCTCCTCACATAGATTTTCCATAAAGATCAATTGTTCAATGGCTCTCTAGCTATCTTATTTAAATCCCAAAGGGGTCTTCATCAAGGAGACCTGCCATAAGAGGTTAACTCGATTGGTGAAAGCAGGGGATTGTCTTAGCCCCCACTAGGGTTCAGATTTCACAAAAGTGGTGAGATTTCCCCCACAAGGGTTGAATTAAAGGCAGTATAACCATCGTGGCCATTTAGTCAGGTCAGCTCGCTTGAAAGCAGGGGATTGTGTTAGGCCCCACCTGGTTCAGATTTTACAAATGTTACCAGGTGATGACCGTAGGTTTTCAGGATTAACAATTTTAGATGATTCCTCTAGAATAATTCTCAACCCTTCAAGGAGACCATTCTCCCTATCTCTCTATCATTATAGCCAAGGATCATTGCAGAGCATTAGAGGATGCTTAAAACAGAGGGGAGCTTCACACGTTGAAAGTGTCCTCGCTTTCTCCACCAATATCCCATCTGCAAAATGCAGATGATACCAGATTTGGCCAAGAAACCTCTCCATCATGAAGCCTATGAAATAAAGGAAATCATCTTATACTATAAAAGAGCATCTAGTGAAAGGATTAATGCTAAAAAATATGAGATATATTTCTTCAATTATAATGGTAAAAAACAAAGAATTTCATAACTGTTGGGATGCAACAAAGAACCTCTTCTAGGGAAAGAACAAAAAGAATTTATGGAAACAAATGTTGGATAGAATCACAAAAGGTTGTCAAGATGGAAAGGAAAGTAGCTACCTTGGAGAGGTGGACTCAATTGCTAAAATCAGTCCTCCAAGCTATGAAAAATTATCTTGGAGAGGTGGACTCAATTGTTCAAGAATTGGAATTACCTTGTGAAGAAGACTCTGCTATTGTGAGAAGAGGGATATGGATAGAGTCTGGGTAAGGATTCGAGGATGCAAAAGTTTGAATCTCCTCCCCTGTCACCATCGCATCCACTTCAACACTTGTAGGCTACTTAGGCGAGAGCCCACGTATTGGTCCTCCGCCCATTCCACCAGATGAACTTCTGCAAATATCAACCAATCACCATTCATTCACATATACATACTTCAGGATTCAAATATCAACATAAAATTGACAATAAACAAGAATATTAAAAGCAAATGCCTTAAATTTGAAAGAGTTCATAGTTTGAGAAAATTACGCGCAGAAGGATAATGGTAAGGCCTGAGAAGGGGCTCAGTGATCGATGTTGATACATCAGTCATGAACGGATGGATCCCTTCTTCCACACCCACACCTTCCTCTAATCCTCTTTCTGTGATTTAACTCTCTTACGGGTGTAGTGATCGACCATCAGATTTAACATATTAAATAAATTTCAGCCTAAATAATCTTTCTATTCTTATATCAATTTGTACAGACCAAGAAGGGAGCCCAAAATAACTCCACTACACAGTTATAATCCTGCATCATGTTTCCATAAATTAGGTTCTATGTTACTTAAATTTATATTCAGCCTGTAGAAATATAATGAAAATTTCATTATGTTAAAAAGCTTGCCTTAGCTAGAAAAGTAGTTATGATGCCTTTGGATATGAATTTCTTTCTATTTTTAGGCATTGCAGTTCTGAGAATGCATAGTAAGGATTCCCATTGATTACGATTGATGGAGTACCCTATGAACACGAGTCTCTTTCCCCTCAGCCTCTCCAACATGTCTGTAGCATTCAACCTTCAAGGCAAGACAAGTGCTAATTTGAGATGCATTTCATGAATATAGTGTTCAGAGAATTCGTAAATGTAAAAAGTAGTTTTGCATACCTGGGAATATTACAATCTCTAGGTTTCCATCTCTATCGTGTATATCCTATGTCCAAGCGTTCGTTCCCTTTGTAGTCAAATGCGATGCTCATATAAGGGCATTCTCAAGCAGGATAAAGAGGATATGCATAATCACTAACCCATTTCCCAGAATATATATCACATTGGAATGGTGAGTTTTCTTCTTTTTCACTGTATATACTTTACCATAAGTACTGTCAACTACTGCACCAAATTCGAAGATGTTTTGAGATTGATTAACCAGTCGAGATTCTTTCTCCACAACATGCTTTGGATACTCATGAATCTCCAATTGTCCCTTCTTCGAAGCCAAATTCTCACCACTGTGCTTCTGCTTTAAACTATTACTATTTTGGTAACCATCACTGTGTACACTAAGGTTATTGCCATGCAGCTAGATTTCTGGAGAAATTCTCTTTTTATCTCCATAACTTACTATTTCAGGAGAAGGAGATGGAGCCAAACTATCCACAGCTTGGGATTCACTCGTATGGAAGCTAAATGTTATCCTAAGCCTGGGATTCTTCATTTTTTCTTGACCGTCACAGGAGAAATAAATGGCAAACGAGATTGAGCTTGCAGCTATAAGAAGATAAACAATCCTGTTATTTCCAATCTGCTTCATACATGTATCCAAGTTACCCATGATAGGTTTTCTGGAATGCCAAAATCATTTATGGCAGCAAGATTATTCTACAAGAAACATGCAGGCAATTTCAAAGTTTCATTTCCTCAACTTCTCTACAAGTTCCATCTGATGAAGACTGTATGTATAAACACATGCATCAAAATAGTAGAAGTGCTTGACAGCTTCATCACAATATCTATGAATATCCTCTGACCTTTGTTATGAAAATGACATGTGGAATGGAATGCGGAATGGAAGGTTAGATAGGACAGTTTAAAGTGACGAAGCGACGTTTCTCAAATCCTAATTTTGAGTAGTAACTAGAAAAATAATACCTAGTCTTATGGGCATCAGAAATCTTGCCATCAAAAATCCTGCTAGAGCCTTGTTGGGAAATTTATTAACAACCTCATTTGTATTTTGGTTGGCCTGTGAAACAATGAGTGGGAGGAGTGATCAAATTTGAAGGGCGGGTCTTAATTTCAATTGGAGCCCTTCAAAGAGGAAAGGGCAATATAACCTCATTTATATTTTGGTTGGCCCGTGGAACAATGAGCGGGAGCAGTGATCAAATTTGAAGGGCGGGTCTTAATTTCAATTGAAGCCCTTCAAAGATGAAAGGGAAATATAAATAATTGTATTTTATTTGATACGTATAAATTAACTAAACTTTTTTTTTTCAAAAATGCAAAAAAACAAATATTGCTCATCCAAAGTTTTACAATTTTAAAGAATTGAGCACCTTCTAATATCTACAAAAATATGACATATTTCCAATAAAACCTAATTTGAATGCATTAATTTGACAAATATGTAACACTAATTTTAGAGTAAGTAACATAACAACTATTCTATAGTATTTTTTTCAAGTTGGAGCATTCTTCATTATACAAAAAAAACTACTTAGACTATGCAATAACCATATTGGGGCATTCGCTTGATCTTATGCATAGTGTAAAATGTCGTAACTAGATATAGTCTTAAAGAAAAACTAGAACCATGAGAGAATTACTTAATGTTAACTATGTACAAAAGGAAGCCACTTAGAAAAACAAGGCTATAATAAACCTACAACCAATATATACAACCAAAAACTTAATTCAAACCAGAGAGAGGGTAGCAGTCCAATCCCAAGTGATGTAAGAATGATGAGATTGGGCACCTAAGAAAAAATAATACACAACTAAAAAAACATTAAGAAAAATACTGCATACCAAGCAAGTTAGCAACGGTATCATCTTTGGGGCCGAGGCATCAAATTTTGTTGTTTAACACTTAACGCAACAACATACATGTATGGGATGGAGGGGCAAAGGAATCAAGCCCAAGTCAACTGAATCCTTGCAACTCACTGCATGTCTAAGTCTCAACAATCTCCTTTTAAAGTGAACTAGAACACCAAAATAAGTTTTTTAATGGCAGGCTTTGAGAAAGTTCTAGGTGTGAGTAATTAAGAGCTCAGCGTTCTAAAATTTGTTTTTGTACCAGTCCATGATTCGGTGAATTGAAAGTCATGGGTAGGAAATTTAAGTTATTTAATGAAAACAATTAATTTGTCTACCTCTATGTCAAAACCATTTTACATGTTGATGTGGGTCACTACCCTCATTTTTGTCTTACCAAAAGGCATGAGAATGAGGAGGAAGATGTAAAATTTTGGACTTTACCTTCAAAGAATGCCTTGCATATCACATTGGTAAGGAGTGAAAAGAAGATCATGACAATCCAACATATCAAATCTCAGTTGATAGTGTCAATTAAAGACTTATATAGTAAATTTAATATAAGACTTACTTATAGTTGTCTCTTACTCTTTGTGTCTTGACACATTTGATATTTTATGGCTATCTCTGCGCCTTGACCCAATTGATATTATAAGGTGAGGATGTGCATGAATAATAATCCTTAGTTATGGCTATGAGATGAGGATTTAAAGAGAAGATGATGTAAAGACAACTAATTTTTATATGTATTTTGGTGGTGAGCGCCCATGACAAAAGTTGTGAGAAACCACAAATGTTTGGAAGGATGGAGGGAGATTACATCATGATCATGTCACCCATAAAATTGAAGACTATTTTTAAGGCAAAAATTGTTATTTTTATTTTATTAATAACCATTGTGGTGCTTTGGTCCAATTTTTTTTCTAGCTCATTGTTTTTTTTATATCAAGTGCCTAGTGAAACCTCCCTATATCAATGCATAAATCGACCTCTGCATAATGTGTGATCCTAGAAGCATGTCATTATTTGTAGTTGCATGACATTGAGTGTTATTTATAGTTGTTGTGCCTCTATGATATTCATGCACGCAATGAAGTCTTGTAGAGGAGGACTCATCAAACTGACCATTTGAATTTCTTTTTGATGAAAAATGAGTGGACATTGGTAGTCAGGTTCACATAGATAGTAGGCACAAATTTTTGGGCTCATTTCGGACCTAGTAGTAGACTAGTAGTTGTTCTTTGTTGTTACAGTTGTAATCCCTCACACATTGTCACACTTTAGAGTGCAACCCCAAATGACTTGGGAGTCAAAGTCACATCTTGGTGGCTAGTTCCTCGTAGTCGTCAGTGATCATTAGTCATCTTGCACAACTAAACACTGAGTGCATGACATGAGTGAGTGAGTGAGTGATTATAATTTATGATATTTCCAATATTTTGATTGATGAGTAGAACTTTATAGCATAGGAATTTCAACATCTTGAGAAATTTATATGGATGGATAATTTCAAATGTTGCCCTTCTATTGAAATGTTGATATAAATTATGTCCTTCTTAATTCGAAGGGTGAAATTCAGATTTCAATTTTTTTTTGAAGGGCAAGTTTAATTTTACACTTCTAGGAAGGGCTGCGAATGGTTCAATTTTGAACATTGAGTAGGAGTTTACTACTCTAATTAATGATTATTATATATAAAGGAGAACTGTGAAACAACTTATTTCATTCCTTTTTGTTATATTACTTTAGTAAAGTAATTTATTTTTTTAATGATATAAGAACAAACTATTCCTTTGTAACAAGATAAAATATTCCAAAGTAATAAGTTTTTTTTTTAAACTTACTTTACATGTTTTTAACTTTTTACAATAAAATAAAACAAAGTTACAAAACTAATAATCAATGTTTAAGACACACATGTGTGAATTTCTTTTTACGAAGTTGCACAATAAAAACAAAGTTACAAAATTAATCAAGGTTTACGCGGGATATATATACACCATGTGTGAATTCGTTTTTACCAAGTTGAATATTCAAAGAATTATAGCATATGCTTTCTTATAAATGTAAAATGGAACATGAGATTGCATGAGTGATTGATATGAAGAGATTAATGGGTTTGGTCAATATAGTAAACTTGTTGAAAATGCAAAGAACTATAGCATATGTTTGTTTATGAATGTAAAATGGAGCATGAAATATTATGAGCGATTTATATGGTGAAATTGACAGGTTTGGTCAATATAATAAACTCATTTTTTCCATCATTTATTTTATTCTTATATATATAATGAGTAATGGTATATTTTGTAATATTTGTACTTGATATTGTTTGGGAGTTTCAAAAAGTTTCACTTATAGACCATAAATTACTGTTATAATATTACATTGGGTATTTATTGTTAGCTCTAGAGAAATCTATCTCAAAAACTATACCAACCTTGAAGATACAAAACATGAAAAAATTAAATGTGAATGTGCTTGTGAGGGGGATATAATACCTCATCTTCTTAAGACTCTATCTAGATGAACATATCTTCTTATGAATCAACAACCCCTTTTCCTTGTTCATCAACCATAGAGTTGTTTTCTATGAAAACATATGCGTAGGAAAGTTTTGTGAAAGGGGACATAATTTCAGTTATTTCATGAATTGAAACCTTTGGGAAGAAAATTAGAAGCCCCCATTTATCCATTACACAACTTTTTAGAGTCCAAAAATTGCAATTTTCCATTGTTGGAGTAAGCATTGTTCTGACAACGTCTTGGACTGTTCTATTTTTCCTTTCAACAACTCCATTCTACCGAGGATTTTTTGCAGCTAAAAATTGTCTCTTAATTTCATGATCTTCACAGAATTCATTGAACTCATTGGAAGTAAATTATCCCCCATTATTTGATCTAAGACACTTGATTTTCATACTAGACTCATTTTCAGCCATTGCCTTGAAGATTTTAAAATTTTCAAAGGCTTCTGATTTTTCTTTGAGGAATGCCACCCATGTCATCCTTGTATAATCATCAATGAGAAACATGAAATAGTGATCTCCTTGTAGTATTTTAGTTTTGGTTGGTCCACAAAGGTCTGTGTGTATTATTTCTAGAGGGTGTGAGGTCATGTGTTCTTTTATTTTGAAACTGACTCTGGTTTCCTTCCCATGTTGACAATGTTTACATACAAAGTTTAGAGGGACTACAATCCTTGGTAGATCTCTTACAGCTTCCTTTGTGCTTATTTTGGAAATATTGTCAAAACTTAAATGTCCCAACCTTCTCTACCATAACCAACTTTCATTTACCATACTTAAGTAACTTTGGTTTTCATCTTCCAATATGTATAATTTGTTTGCATTTCTCATAGAAATACCAACGACCTTTCCTAATTTCTTATTCTTGATTTCACATTTTTATGAGTCAAAGAAAAAAATGTGTCCTTGGTCACATGTTCGACTTACACTAAGAATATTTGGCTTGAGGTTCTCAACTAGAAAAACATTTTCTGCTTTGATCTTGCTATTGACAACATCCGTTCCTTTGCCGATTATTTTGGAAGATGGATTGTCTCCAAAAGTGACTTTTCCCTTATTATCCTTTAGTGTTATGAATTTGCTTGCGTCACTAGTCATATGTTTTGAACAACCACTATCTAAGTGCCATAAGTTTTGGCTTTCGGTTGCACATAAAGCAATCATGTAACTTTCCATTTCTTCCTTCTCTTTCTAATGCTTCTTTTGTTTGGTGTTCTGAGGTTTTACTGCAACAGTATTCCTTGTGTGTGTCTTCAGTTTACAATATCTTGCCACATTTCCATGGTTATTACATTTATAACATTCTATGTCCTATTTTTGAAGTAATGTAAAAATATTCTTATTTCCTTTCGACTCATTACTTGATGACTTCTTCTTGAATTGAGAGACCTTTCTTTCAGTTCTACAATTTGAGGGTTTATGACCAAATTATTACAAGAAAAGAAGTGACCTAAAAATATCTGTAGATATCTATTTCGTCTCTTGGGTGCTAGATTATTTCTATTTTTACTTTGAGAAATTAAGCCAGATTTCTTGCTTCTTTCCTTTTTAGTTGGAGTCTTTAGTACTTCAGCATAGCTTTTCTTACTTCCTTCTTGATTTGTGACAGGAAAATTGTCTGCTTCTTTTCTTTAACGAACCCCAGACTAGACCTATCACTCGATGGTCTTTGGGTACTCAAAATGTCATCTAGAATCCTTGAGGTATTCTCAAACTTTGATTTGATAAATCCTTCATCAAGTTTTCTCTTGAATTGCATGATTTCTTCTGAAAGCTTTTCAGACTCGTGTATTCTTCCTTTGAGCTGTAGGTTTAGTTCCTCCTCAAGATTTTTGGCATCTAGGAGTTGAGATTCCAATTGATGGATGAGAAGGTTTGACTATTTGTTATTTTTCCTACATTTCTGAAGTTCTTCAAGGGCGCTAACAAATTTAGCTCATAGGTCTACTTTTCCTTCCATATCTGAGTCACTATTCGAGGCTTGAGTATTTAGTCCCATAAATGAAACTTCAGTTTCTTCAACTTCACTTCCATATAAATGTTCACTATCTTCCATGGTGTAAACAATTTTCTTTTTCCCATTGTGTTTTTTCTTGTTTCCTGATTTACCCATTTTGAACTTTGAAGTTTCCTTTTTCTTCATTTTCATCTTGTTTAGTGTAGGTGCATTTAGAGGAAAAATGTCCAATCCTTCCACAATTAAAACACTTTAAGGGTAATTTCCGTTTGTATTTTCCAGTGCCTCTCTCAAGTTTATTAATGTAAAAGGCTTCCTCATCATTTGGATTTTTTGATTGATTTTTGGAAGCGACTTTAAATGCTACTTCTTTCGTCGAGTTTTTATCCTGTCTAGTTCTCATCTCATAAACAGTGAGAATTCCATGCAGCTCATCTATTGTTACCTTTTTAAGGTCATGTCATTCCACTAGGGTGGAAACTTTTGAGTCATATCTCATTAGTAATTTTTTTAGTAACTTGCTTACCACTTCCTTATCTTTTAATTTTTCTCCAAGGCCTCTGATCGCATTAACAACTTCATCTACATGAAGAAGGTATTCACCAATATTCTCTTCCTCTTTCATTTTAAGATTTTTGAATTGACATTTATATGTTTGAAGTTTAGATTCTTTGACCTTAGATTCTCCTTCATAGATAATTTTCAACTTTTCCCATGCTTCTTTGGTAGATGTGCATTGCACCCTTTAGTGAATATCGAGTTTGTTAAACCACTTAAGCTTGTGTTTAAGGATTTGGAATTACCTTCATATTCACCTAGTTCAACTGTGTTTGTAGGGTATAGGTTTCCTATTTTATGATCTTCATGGGTTGCTTCCCAAACCTTCCATCCCAGGGACATTAGATGACACCTCATCCTTACACTCCAATAAGCATAATTTTCTCCTATAAATAGTGGAGTTTGTTAGTGGCCAAACCTTCTTATTGATCCATTGTGATTTTTGTATGGGATCTTGCTTCCAGTGGTTAAACTGTTGTGAATGAACCTACTCTGATACCAATTGTTGGTTTATCCCACAATACAGAGAGGGGGGGGGGTGAATCAGTATTGTCAGTTTTTACTTTAAAATAAAAAATAAAAAATCAAGAAATAGTTTTATCATGGAAACCTCAAAAGAGAAAACCACCAACACAAACTCATTAATAAGATGAATTTACAAAATTGTTTATCTTCTTCAACAGAAAGGATGTGAAACACACCCTAGATTTTGTTTGCAACTACAAACTAGGGTGCTACAACAACCTTATGGTTTTCTTCCTACTACAACATACAAGGGTGCAATGACACCTTGTTCTCCAACTACGACTAGAAGGAGGCTTCGACCCCCTCTAGTCCTATGGCCTGCACTAGCACTGCCCTACCACCCTGATATGTTTCTCATAATTTCTCTCCCATTGAATACTGTAACACCCACTGGTCTCTGATGCTGATCATGGAATCGAACTGCAAAGACGTATTCCTTCTTACTCAAGTTGCTGCTTAAATACTTCTCAGCATTTAAGCTTCTTTTAGTAGTTGTGTCTCTTCAAACTGAACAAACAAACCTTTCACTGTTGTGCCCTTTGAGATCTGAATATCACAACTTCTAGAACATCCTTTCATGTTCTTGAATTGATCCTGCACTTCAGAGATTGTTTCCGCAGCTTGGAAACCATTTCTGCCCTTTGTTCAACGTTTGCAGGTACTTCCACACTACCAAACTTCTTTCTGCAATATCATCTTCTAGTTTTAATCAGAGTCGTTGATCCTATTTCAAAGTCTCTCGGGACCATTGATATAACGCTCTGATTCCCGCCTCAAAATCGCCTTTCTGCACCAATATTACCTCATCAACAATTCCCCGCTATTAATCTTTGCTGGTCGTTTTCCTAACCGTCGATCTCCAGATTACGAGATGCTGGATGTGGGATTTTGACTATCTGCTTCTGACTTTCCACAAACTCCTTTCCACAAGATTCTTTCTACAGGATCCTTTCCACAAGCTCCTTTCTGCAAGCTCCTTTTCACAATTTTCCTTCCGCACCCTAGATCTGTTTTAGTAGAACTAACTTCAGTCGTTCGATCTTTCCAGATTGTAGTATGCGGGATGCGGGATGTGGAAACGTAACATTTTGAATTTCTGCAAGCTACTTTCCACAATTTTTCTTTCGTACTATCAATATTTTGTGAAGATTTTCCTGACCATTGATCTTGCATATTGCAGGATGCGAGATGCAGAATCACACTTACCTATTTTTGACTTTGGCAAACTTGTTTCCGCATTTTCCTGGACCGTTGATTTCCTTGCGTATTTACCCTTGACCATCCGATCTTGATCTTTTCCAAAAATTTCTCTTTCCACCTAACTTATGCAGGATGCTTCCTAACCGTAAAATCTTGTGTAGGATTGCTCTGTGACCATCCAATCTTGAGTTTTTGTGAAAATTTTGCTTTTTCACCTAACTTATGTAAACTTGATCTTCACGATTAGATCTAGTGCAGGCTGCTTCCAAATTTTTGATTTCATATCGAGTTTGAATATACCATGAATTTGCGTATCTACAAGATTCTTTGCCGACATCCTCAGCGACAGTTCTCTTAGCCACCACATTGGGTGATCAATATTTATCCATTCAACTTGCAACCTGCAACTTGTAATAGGTTTATTCCTTTGTTATTCTGGATACCTGTAACCTTCAGTATCCCGCCATATGTAATGGTTATTCCTTTGTCACTCATGAATAGTTTTGACATCAATGACAACTATATAGTCAACAAGAGAGGGGTGACTATGGACACGAATCTAAATGTTTGAAGAGTACCATTCTGGTGAACCTGCCAACTAAGAGACATCTCCCACCCAACACTTCATAATATCAACAACCATACCATGATGAAAACCATGTTGTACTTGACCACAAGGTTGGAACTAGGTGACAATGCTTTCATCCACATCATGCTCTGGAAGGAAAAGATAGTCTTGGCCATGAAGGGATCCAGATTGTAGATTAGGGGACCTGAAGAAAGAGAGTACAATAGGGTGATATTTTCCACACATTCCAAAGAGTGGCACTGTAACACACTTAAAAATCATAAAATTTTTATTTTTCTAATTTATTTTTACGTTTACTTAGCAGAATCCTATGTCCTACTACTGCTACTTTTTAATATATTTTTCTTTCTAGTTAATACAGGTTTTTTGAATCCTACGAGGTCTAGTTCCTTCCGGAACCTTGAGCCATATTCACGCAGGTGATGTGCGTTGTTTACCCATTATTTATTGATCAATTAACTTATACTTTCAAGGATTTAGCCCTCAAAATATTTTACACTATCTATGTAAATACCCTCCCCTAAGCATGAGAGGATTGTGGTTTGTAAGCATAAGGTCCCCAAAAATCAAAAAATATTTTTTTTTATAGACTGGTAAAAAATACCTAGAAAGAACATTATTCACTTACGGAACTCTATCGTACACTTCATGTACCACTATTTATCCATAAGCCATTCTTACTCTCTATCTGTTACTTTCAGTTATTAATTTTAATTATTTTACTTATAATGTCATACTGTTGTTTACTGCTTTAGTATTATTATTATACTTTTGTCACTTGTGTGTCGTCACTGGTGTAAATGCTTCGTCCTTTCTGCATAGTCGCATTTGTTAATTATAAGGTCCTAACTTAACTTTGTTTGTGGAAACAAAGTGGGCGGAGTGGCAGGACTTGTTCTCCCATGACGGTTTGAGAGGTAAAGGTTTTTACTTGTTTGCAGGCTTACTTAGTTCTCTGAACTAATGAACCTGTTCTATTTCTCATGCAGTTCATACCTTGCGACAAGATCTTAGAGAGCATACTGCTAGTGGACTTTGGTTGCTTTACCCACTCCGAATTATAACAGGTATACATCCTATTCTTGACAATTTAACTATTACTGCTAATATTCTTGTTCAGTACTTATTCTTCCTTACGGTCTTGTAACTCTTTATTCCACATCTTGGTATTATTTACGGTTTATGTTTTTGTTTATTAAAAACCAATAACACTTCTTATGTTTTCTATTTGTAGGTTAAGTACGTGGCCTTCAAACCAGGGCATTGATTGTTATAATGGTTAAAGTAATTAACATGGCATATTACATATGCCATGTTCACTAAGCAAAATATTAGGGCTTAGTTGTAATGTGTTAAGTTTATTGCTTAAAGCCTAAGGTTCACATGTTATTAGGTTTTAAACCTACGGTACATACATTATATTAATACATAAGTATCGGGGTTGAGTTAGGGCTAGCGCAGACCATATATGGACTCTACGCTTAAACCTTATTGTTGTAATATCTTAACCTTGTTATAATGTCTATGTTGTAATGTTACACGGTGATATTGAAATGGGGTGGCGAAAAATAACATATGGTTATACCATATGTCAACATGGTTTAAGATTTTGCAAAGGGAAAGGAGGTCACGAAATGCAATCAAGATTACTATGGAGAGTGGGTTTGATATCACGTTAATGGCCACTAGCTGGTGCATTTAATGATATTGGAAATCATGGCAGCCTTCCCTTAGGCCTGGCTCACAATGGTTTGTGCATTTGTTTTTCATTTGGGGTTTGTGCACTTTGGCTCTGCATAGGGAGAAACCATGGAGGCTACCTCCAAACCGTAGGGTATGCTTCGTCTGGGTTCATATTCCTGCACTTCATTTTGGTTTAAGGTTCTTAACGTGTCATACTTCTCATCTCGGTTTCCATTGGTGTTTGCAGGTGCCGAAATATTGTAAGGAGGTATCGTGGCTCCATTTCTATCATGGTCTTGATTGTGGAGCTAAAATGCGAGTGAAGCGTGCTTAACAAGCATGAGCTTGATGCCTCTCGGCCTGCCTGCATGTTGTTTCACCGTTTGGGTTTGGGGCGTCTTTGTGGGGTTTGGAGTTTTCCTTTGGGATTATGATTACAGAATTGGATTTTATTAAATTGTTAAGGCATTAAGCCATGAAGTAAATCATAAGCCATTCGTCTCTGTGTAAATAAGTTTGGGGTTATGTAAATCATTATTTTATTTGGGCCTTTTAGCCATGGGCTGCACCATTGCTCGCAATGGTGCGTTAGCCCATTGACATGCCTCTGTAACTTAGTTTTTTTTCTTAATGATTATTGTGTAGCACTGTGTACATGGATATATATATTGTTGGTAAATGATTACCATGGTTATTATTTCATACTGTGTATAGACAATTCTGTTATGTGTTTGTTTGTTTGTTAAGATGGGTGTGTGACAAGGCATTTGCTTGCTCTCGAATGCTCTGTATTTAACGATATTGTTTATTTTTTATATTGTAGTTCATTGACAGCGTAGGTATAGGCCATGTCGTGAATGGTATGAGCCTTTCCCACAGTGCTGCGATAACTTAGTGTAGTGTTTTAATTACTGTTATTGGTTCTTATGCGATGTGGACTATGAAGAGCCATGGGCGGGGAACCCACAATGGCCAATGTTTACTACAGGGTTAATTCAGAAATAATACGTGTTAAATTAAAACGTTGGCCGAGGCAATGCTATAGCTAAATCACAGTTTGTACTACCATCCTGGTGGTGGTTTATAATTTGCTGCCCGCATACAAATTATGTATAGCGCGGACATAGTGTGGATGCAAAAAAAAACCAATAGGGTTTGACTCTGTTTGGATATTAATGTGATGAGTTGTATTTTAGTTAATAAAAAAAGGCTGGGCATGTATGCCCACAGGATTCGATTCTTGTCCCTGCTTGTAATACATGAGTTTATAATATGATTTCGATATTGTTTAATTTGCTTATTTGTAAAGTGTTGATGATTTATGTCATTTTGTTAAGGATATTAGAACTATGGATTTTATAATAATACAGAGGTTTGATATTGGACCACATGGATGGTCACGATGCCTTCTTTGTTTGGTTTATTATGATTATGTTTATTTAATGGAATGTTATGATATTTAATGTATACTTGTTGAGACAGACCTTTGAAGGTATTTAATGAATTTCTATCTTAGTTTAGTTTAAAGAATATTTAATTCTGTACTTTAGGTTATAAGTAATATAATTAGTGGATTAATTATACAACTATTTGAATACTATTATATATATATGTCTATATATTTAACCTGTACTTCTGAACTACTTTTCAATTAAAAAAACTAAGTCTCTACTGACAAATGAAATATGTCAGTAGTGTAGTACAACCTATAGAACAATTATATACTAACTGGTAACAAAACCTAGATGTAGTAAACATAAACTAAGCATGGAAAATAATATAGAATAAACTTAAAAGCACAAGCCCTGGTAATGCATAACATGTAATAGAATTTACAACCTAAGCTTAGTATTAAAGAAAATACAAACCCCAGTAGAATATTAACAAGAAAATCAACACATAGGGTTAGGAAATGTATTGGAGTTATTTACCTAGCTTAATTAATAGTTAATATAGGAAAATAGAATAGGTAGCTAAGGGTTGCATACCTTCACTTGAAGCTTTGTTAATGGCTGAACCTGCACACTCAAATAACCAACATTAACAATTCAATGTAGATATGACCTTTGTTTGATGACCAAATCACTTGGGAATTACCACATTCCACCCAACCATGACCCAGAACCTTTCCTAGTTTAAATATGGATCCCCCCGAGCTGGACTCCAACATGCAAGTAGCTTAGATCTCGTAAGGTAGGGTTTCCTAACTGGTATTTAGTTCTGAATCAATTCTCCTTTGCTTGTAGGAAAAAGTTTCTCCAATGAATCACTTGAGAGCATAATAGGGAGAAAAATGTTTTTCCCTAGATCAAAATCAAAACCCCAAGCCTTTCCTTGGCTTGAGTATTTATAAACATACTTTTTAGTCAAAGAGACAATTAAATCAAGAAACCTCGGTTTCTTGATTTAACCCTTTTCAATTACTTTTGGTAATTATTAATATTTTAACTTAGGAACTTTCTACTAGTTCCTAGTTGGACCTTTTATAGACATTATACTATTTATTAATCTTAAATAATAAATAATAATTGATGGAGCTTCTCTTCTTTCTTTCATTTATTTATATTATTAATATATTTACTTCTTTATACATACCATGTATAAAGTAAATAATAATATAATACTTTGTTAACATTTGTCTCGAGGCATCATATACCATGATCCTTAGACTTAATGACACTTCTTCATTAATGTCAAGTAGGTAGATGGTTTAGGTCTACTAGGCTAGGCAACTCTAAACATCCTTGCATATTGGATTTCCCTCGTATAATGTGGTATCTTTTCGTTACTTCGATGAGAATACATAAATTCGAATATTTAATTTAATCACTTATAAATAAGTATGATGAGATCAATATTTTTCTTGAGTCGTTTTCACTCAGAAGTTATTAAATTCTTTTCAGTAACCCTTAGTGCTTACCAGATCCCATACTCAACACCTATAGCAGGGAGTTACAAACATAGTGCAATTCCAGAGCTTTTGCTCAACACTAAATGCCAATATGTACTTGTACAATACACCTAGGGATAGAATGGCCAAGGATCCGATGCTCTAGAGCTTATGCTCAACATCAACATGGAAGGCTCTAGGGCTTATGCCCAACACATCCAATTATCTTTTCATGTGTTCCAGAGCTTCTTGCTCAACACAAAGGTAAGTAATAATGTGTTGCAGAGATTCTTGCTCAACACAAATCATCAATCAATCAAGTGTTCCAGAGCTCCCCGCTCAACACAAAACCTCTCGTCAATCATGTGGTTCAGGGTCCACTCCCAACACAGATAAACATATACATATATCATCAATAATTGGCTTACACCCAATATATAAAACAAATCATCATGTTCATATGCAATGGGGTCTTCGACCCAATATAAAAATAAAATATCAAGATAATCATCATAATCAATAGGCACATGCCTATAAGTGTTAGGTCCAAAATTCGAGATATTACAAGTGACCCCTTAATATTAATAAAAGTGAGGGTTTTACATACTATCTGGTTGGAATGACCCTACATGCGTTGGTTTTAATATTTTTATTAATAGTTCTATGTTTATGATTAAAACCCTTCCTAGTACCTTATCCTAACCCAACGCCAAGGTATAAGCATTTGTATTAAACATATTTTATAAAAAAAAATAATGGAAGAGGTATGGGTCTATCCATAACTGTAACATGACACTATTGATCTTTGAAAGTTTATTGCTCATTCTTGACTTTACTTGTTTGTTTAACCTTTCCTCGAACTCAGAAATCAATTGATGCCAGGAAATAGCTAGCAACTTGTTGATGCCTGGAAAAATCCTAGGTACCAAGCACTAGGGATTCTCCTTGGTGAACGATCCCAATTAGATCAGACACCGTTTGGTGTGGGGAATCCCAATGTGACAGTTTTGCTTCATTAAGCATTATTCTGGCAAGTTCTTCGACTGTTCTATTTTTCCTTTCAACAACCCCATTCTACTGAGGAGTTTTTGAAGCTAAAAATTGTCTCTTAATTCCATGATCTTCACAGAATTCATTGAACTCATTGGAAGTAAATTATCCCCCATTATTTGATCTAAGACACTTGATTTTCATACTAGACTCATTTTCAGCCAATGCCTTGAAGATTTTAAAATTTTCAAAGGCTTCTGATTTTTCTTTGAGGAATGCCACCCATGTCATCCTTGTATAATCATCAATGACAAACATGAAATAGTGATCTCCTTGCAGGATTTTAGTTCTGGTTGGTCCACAAAGGTCTGTGTGTATTATTTCTAGAGGGTGTGAGGTCATATGTTCTTTTATTTTAAAACTAACTCTGGTTTCCTTCCCATGTTGACAATGTTTACATACAAAGTTTAGAGGGACTACAATCTTTGGTAGATCTCTTACAACTTCCTTTGTGCTTATTTTGGAAAGATTGTCAAAACTTAAATGTCCCAACCTTCTCTGCCATAATTAACTTTCATTTACCATACTTAAGTAACTTTGGTTTTCATATTCCAATATGTATAATTTGTTTGCATTTCTCATAGAAATGCCAATGACCTTTCCTAATTTCTTATTCTTGATTTCACATTTTCATGAGTCAAAGAAACAAATGTGTCCTTGGTCGCATGTTCGACTTACACTAAGAATATTTGGCTTGAGGTTCTCAACTAGAAAAACATTTTCTGCTTTGATCTTGCTATTGACAACATCTATTCCTTTGTCGATTATTTTGGAAGATGGACTGTCTCCAAAAGTGAAATTTCCCTTATTATCCTTTAGTGTTATGAATTTGCTTGAGTCACTAGTCATATGTTTTGAACAACCACTATCTAAGTGCCATAAGTTTTGGCTTTCGGTTGCACATAAAGAAATCATGTAACTTTCCATTTCTTCCTTCTCTTTCTAATGCTTCTTTTGTTTGGTGTTCTGAGGTTTGAATGCAACAATATTCCTTGTATGCGCCTTGAGTTTACAATCTCTTGCCACATGTCCATGGTTATTACATTTATAAGATTCTATGCCCTATTTTTGAAGTAATGTAAAAATATTCTTATTTCCTTTCGACTCATTACTTGATGACTTCTTCTTGAATTTAGAGACCTTTCTTTCAGTTCTGCAATTTGAGGGTTTATGACCAAAATTATTACAAGCAAATAAGTGACCTAAAAATATATGTAGATATCTATTTCGTCTCTTGGGTGCTAGATTATTTCTATTTTTACTTTGAGAAATTTAGCCAGATTTCTTGCTTCTTTCCTTTTTAGTTGGAGTCTTTAGTACTTCAACATAGCTTTTCTTACTCCCTTCTTGATTTGTGACAAGAAAATTCTCTGCTTCTTTTCTTTAACGAACCCCAAACTAGACCTATCACCCGATGGTCTTTGGGTACTCAAAATGTCATCTAGAATCCTTGAGGTATTCTCAAACTTTAATTTGATAAATCCTTCATCAAGCTTTCTCTTGAATTCCATGATTTCTTCTGAAATCTTTTCAGACTCATGTATTCTTCTTTTGAGTTGTAGGTTTAGTTCCTCCTCAAACTTTTTGGCATACAGGAGTTGAGCTTCCAACTGACTGATGAGAAGGTTTGACTATCTAATATTTTTCCTACATTTCTGAAGTTCTTCAAGGGCGCTAACAAGTTCAGCTCTTAGGTCTACTTCTCCTTCCATATCTGAGTCACTATTCGAGGCTTGAGTATTTAGTCCCATAAATAAAAGTTCAGTTTCTTCAACTTCACTTCCATCTAAATGTTCACTGTGTTCCATGGTGTAAACAATTTTCTTTTTCCCATGGTGTTTTTTCTTGTTTCTTGATTTACCCATTTTGAACTTTGAAGTTTCCTTTTCTTCATTTTCATCTTGTTTAGTGTAGGTGCATTTAGAGGAGAAATTTCCAATCCTTCCACAATTAAAACATTTTAAGGGTAATTTCCCTTTGTATTTTCCAGTGCCTCTCTCAAGTTTATTAATGTAAAAGGATTTCTCATCATTTGGATTTTCTGATTGATTTTTGGAAGTGACTTTAAATGCTACTTCTTTCTTCGAGTTTTTATCCTGTCTAGTTCTCATCTCATAAACAATGAGAATTCCATGCAACTCATCTATTGTTACCTTTTTAAGGTCATATCATTCCTCTAGGGTGGAAACTTTTGAGTCATATCTCATCAGTAATGTTTTTAGTAACTTATTTACCACTTCCTTCTCTTTCAATTTTTCTCCAAGGCCTCTGATCGCATTAACAACTTCATCTACATGAAGAAGGTATTCACCAATATTCTCTTCCTCTTTCATTTTAAGATTTTCGAATTGACCTTTATATGTTTGGAGTTTAAATTCTTTGACCTTAGATTCTCCTTCATAGATAATTTTCAATTTTTCCCATCCTTCTTTGGTAGATGTGCATTGCATCCCTTTAGTGAATATCGAGTTTGTTAAACCACTTAAGATTGCGTTTAAGGATTTAGAATTACCTTCATATTCACCTAGTTCAACTGTGTCTATAGGGTATAGGTTTCCTATTTTATGATCTTCTTGGGTTGCTTCCCAAACCTTCCATCCCAAGGACATCAGATGACACCTCATCCTTACACTCCAGTAAGCGTAATTTTCTCTTATAAATAGTGGATTTTGTTAGTGGCCAAACCTTCTTGTTGATCCATTGTGATTTTTGTATGGGATCTTCCTTCCAGTGGTTAAACTGTTGTGAATGAACCTGCTCTGATACCAATGGTTGGTTTATCCCACAATACAAAGAGGGGGGGGGGGGGTTGAATCAGTATTGTTATTTTTTACTTTAAAATACAAAATAAAAATTCAAGAAACAATTTTATCATGGAAACCTCAAAAGAGAAAACCACCAACACAAACTCATTAATAAGATGAATTTACAAAATTGTTTATCTGCTTCAACAGCAAAGATGTAAAACACACCCTAGATTTTGTTTGAACCTACAAACTAGGCTGCTACAACAACCTTATGGTTTTCTTCCTGCTACAACATACAAGGGTGCAACGACACCTTGTTCTCCAACAATGACTAGAAGGAGGCTTCGACCCCCTCTAGGCCTGTGGCCTGCCCTAGCCCTACCCTGCCACCCTGATATGTTTCTCATGATTTCTCTCCCATTGAATACTGTAACACCCACTGGTCTCTGATGCTGATCATGGAATCAAACTGCAGAGACGTATTCCTTCTTACTCGGGTCGTTCCTTAAATACTTCTCAGCATTTAAGCTTCTTTCAGCAGTTACGTCTCTTCAAACTGAACAAACACACCTTTCACTGTTGTGCCCTTTGATATTTGAATATCACAACTTCCAGAATGTACTTTCATGTTCTTCCGTTGATCCCGCACTTCAGAGATCATTTCCGCATCTTGGAAACCATTTCGACCCTCTGTTCAACGTTTGCAGGTGCTTCCGCACTACCAAACTTCTTTCTGCAATATCATCTTCTAGTTTTAATTAGAGTCATTGATCCTATTTCTAAGTCTCTTGAGACCGTTGATATAACGCTCTGATTCCCGCCTCAAAATCGCCTTTCCACACCAAGATTACCTCATCAACGATTCCCCACCGTTAATCTTTGCTGGTCATTTTCCTGACCATCGATCTCCAGATTGCGGGATGCTAGATGTGGGATTTCGACTATCTGTTTTTTCCTTTCCACAAACTCCTTTCCACAAGATTCTTTCTGCATGATCCTTTCCACAATCTCTTTTTCGCAAGATTCTTTCTATGAGCTCCTTTTCGCAATTTTCCTTCCGCACCCTCGATCTATTTTAGCAGAACTAACTTCAGCCGTTCGATCTTTCCATATTGCAGTATGCGGGATGCGGGATGTGGAAATGTAACATTTCAAATTTCCACAAGATCCTTTCCGCAATTTTTATTTCGTACTATCGGTATTTTGTGGAGACTTTCCTGACCATTGATCTTGCAGATTGCAGGATGCAAGATGCAGAATCACACTTACCTATTTTGGACTTTGGCAAACTTGTTTCCGCATTTTCCTAGACCATTGATTTCGTTGCATATTTAACCTTGACCGTCTGATCTTGATCTTTTGCAAAACTTTCTCTTTTTCTCCTAACTTATGCGGGATTGCTCCGCGACCATTCAATCTTGATTTTTTGGGAAAATTTGGCTTCTTTGCCTAACTTATGTAAACTTGATATTCACGGTCAAATCTAGTGCATGATGCTTCCTAATTGTTGATTTCATATCGAGTTTGAATCTCACCATGAATTTGCGTATCTACACGATTTATTTTCCGACATCGTCTGTGACAGTTCTTTCAGCCACCAAATTGGGTGATCGATATTTAGCCATTCAGCTTGCAACCTGCAACTTGTAATAGGGTTATTCCTTTGTTATTCTAGATACCTTTAACCTTAAGTCTCCTACCATATCCAATGGTTATTCCTTTGTCATTCATGAATAGTTTTGACATCAATGACAACTATATAGTTGACAAGAGAGGGGTGACTATGGACGCGAATCTAAATGTTTGAAGAGCGCCATTCTGGTGAACCTGCCAACTAAGAGACATCTCCCACCCAACACTTCATAATATCAACAACCATACCATGATGAAAACCATGTTGTACTTGACCACAAGGTTGGCACTAGGTGACAATGCTTTCATCCACATCACACTCTCGAAGGAAAAGACAGTCTTGTTCATGAAGGGATCCAGATTGGGGATTAGGGGACCTGAAGAAAGAGAGTACAATAGGGTGATAGTTTCCACACATTCCAAAGAGTGGCACTGTAACACACGTAAAAATCATATATATTTTATTTTTTTAATTTATTTTTACATTTACTTAGCATAATCCTACGTCTTGCTACTGCTAATTTTTAATATATTTTTATTTCCAGTTAATATAGGTTTCTTGAATCCTACGAGGTCTAGTTCCTTCCGGAACCTTGAGCCATATTCACGCAGGTGATGTGCATTGTTTACCCATTATTTCTTGATTAATTAACTTATACTTTCAAGGATTTAGCCCTCAAAATAGTTTACACTATCTATGTAAAGACCTTCCCCTAAGCATGAGAGGATTAGGGTTTGTAAGCATAAGGTCCTCCATATGGTGATGTAATGTCCCCAAAAATAAAAAAATAATTTTTTTTATAGACTGGTAAAAACTACCTAGAAAGAACATTATTCACTTACGGAACTCTATCGTACACTTCATGTACCACTATTTATCCATAAGTTGTTCTTATGCTCTATATTTTACTTTCAGTTATTCATTTTAAAGTATTTTACTTATAATGTCATACTACTGTTTACTGCTTTAGTATTATTATTATACTTTTGTCTCTTATGTGTCGTCACTGGTGTAAATGCTTCGTCCTTTCTGCATAGTCACATTTGTTAATTATAAGGTCCTAACTTAACTTTGTTTGTGGAAACAAAGTGGGCGGAATGGCAGGACTTGTTCTCCCATGACGGTTTGAGAGGTAAATATTTTTACTTGTTTCCAGGCTTACTTAGTTCTCTAATCTAAGGAACCTGTTCTATTTCTCATGCAGTTCATAATTTACGACGAGATCTTAGAGAGGATACTGCTGGTGGACTTTGGTTCCTTTACCTACTCTGAATTATAACAGGTATAAATCCTATTCTTGACAATTTAACTATTACCACTAATATTCTTGTTCAGTACTTATTCTTCCTTACGGTCTTGTAACTCTTTATTCCACATCTTGGTATTATTTACGGTTTATGTTTTCATTTATTAAAAACCATTAACACTTCGTATGTTTTCTATTTGCAGGTTAAGTACGTGGCCTTCAAACCAGGCCATTGATTGTTATAATGGTTAAAGTAATTAACATGGCATATTACATATGCCATGTTCACTAAGCAAAAGATTAGGGCTTAGTTGTAATGTGTTAAGTTTATTGCTTAAAGCCTAAGGTTCACATTTTATTAGGTTTTAAACCTATGGTACATACATTATATTAATACATAAGTATCGGGGTTGAGTTAGGGATAGCGCAGACCATATATGGACTCTACGCTTAAACCTTATTGTTGTAATATCTTAACCTTGTTATAATGTCTACGTTGTAATGTTACATGGTGATATTGAAATGGGGTGGTGAAAAATAACATATGGTTATACCATATGTCAACATGGTTTAATATTTTGCAAAGGTAAATGAGGTCACGAAATGCAATGAAGATTACTATGGAGAGTGGGTTTGATATCACGTTAATGGCCACCAGCTGGTGCATTTAATGATCTTGGAAATTGTGGCAGCATTCCCTTATGACTGGCTCACAATGGTATGTGCATTTCTTTTTCATTTGGGGTTTGTGCACTTTGGCTCTGCATAGGGAGAAACCATGGAGGCTACCTCCAGACCATAAGGTATGCTTCGTCTAGGTTCATATTCGTGCACTTCGTTTTGGTTTAAGGTTCTTAACGTGTCATACTTCTCATCTCAGTTTCAATTAGTGTTTGCAGGTGCCAAAATATTGTGAGGAGGTAGCGTGGCTCCATCTCTATCATGGTCTTGACTGTGGAGCCAAAGTGCGAGTTAAGCGTGCTTAACAAGCATGAGCTTGATACCTCTCGGCCTGCCTGCATGTTGTTTCACCGTTTGGGTTTGGGGCGTCTCTGTGGGGTTTGGAGTTTTCCTTTGGGATTATGATTACGGACTTGGATTTTATTAATTTGTTAAGGCATTAAGCCATGAAGTAAATCATAATCCATTCATCTTTGTGTAAATAAGTTTGGGGTTATGTAAATCATTATTTGATTTGGGCCTTTTAGCCATGGGCTACACCATTGCTTGCAATGGTGTGTTAGCCCATTGGCATGCCTGTGTAACTTAGTTTTTTGTCTCAATGATGACTGTGTAGCAAATTCGATGCCCACTATGTACATGAATATATATATATTGTTGGTAAATGATTACCATGGTTATTATTTCATACTGTGTATAGACGATTATGTTATGTGTTTGTTTGTTTGTTAACATGGGTGTGTGACAAGGCATTTGCTTGCTCTCGAATGCTCTGTATATAATGATATTGTTTATGTTTTATATTGTATTTCATTGATAGCATAGGTATAGGCCATGTCGTGAATGGTATGAGCCTTTCCCACAGTGCTGCGATAACTTAGTGTAGTGTTTTAATTACTGTTATTGGTCCTTATGCGATGTGGACTGTGAAGAGCCATGGGTGGGGAACCCACAATGGCCAATGTTTTTAGCAGGGTTAATTCAGAAATACTATGTGTTAAATTAAAACGTTGGCCGAGGCCATGCTATAGCTAAATCGCAGTTTGTACTACCATCCTGGTGGTGGTTTATAATTTGCTACATGCATATAGGTTATGTATAGCATGAACATAGTGTGGATGCAAAAAAAAACCAATAGGGTTTGACTCTGTTTGGATATTAATGTGATGAGTTGTATTTTAGTTAATAAAAAAAGGTTGGGCATGTATGCCCACAGGATTCGATTCTTGTCCCTACTTGTAATACATGAGTTTATAATATGATTTCAATATTGTTTAACTTGCTTATTTGTAAAGTGTTGATGAGTTATGTAATTTTGTTAAGGAGATTAGAAATGTGGATTTTATAATAATACAGAAGTTTGATATTGAACCACATGGATGGTCACGATGCCTTCTTTGTTTGGTTGATTATGATTATGTTTATTTAATGGAATGTTATGATATTTAATTTATACTCGTTGAGACAGACCTTTGAAGGTATTTAATTATTTGCTATCTTAGTTTAGTTTAGAATATTTAATTCTATACTTTAGGTTATAAGTAATATAATTAGTAGATTAATTATACAACTATTTGAATACTATTAGATTCATATGTCTATATATTTAACCTGTACTTCTGAACTAATTTTGAATTAAAAAAAAAGTCTCTACTAACAAATGAAATATGTCAGTAGAGTAGTACAACCTGTAGAACAATTATATACTACCTGGTAACAAAACCTAGATGTAGTAAACATAAACTAAGCATGGAAAATAATATAGAATAAACTTAAAAGCACAAACCCTGGTAATGTATAACATGTAATAGAATTTACAACCTAAGCTTAGTATTAAAGAAAATACAAATCCCAGCAGAATATTAACTAGAAACTCAACACATAGGGTGTAGAAATTCAGGCCTGCAGTAGATTAATTTCACTCACAGCAATTAACAATTGATCATGCAAATTATCAACAATGGAGACTGAATATGGAGCTGT
>LPNX010994203.1:49984-136302 GCA_001517045.1 Pseudotsuga menziesii
TTAGGAAATGTATTGGAGTCATTTACCTAGCTTAAATAACAATTAATCTAGGAAAATATAATAGGTAGCTAAGGGCTTCATACCTGCACTTGAAGCTCTGTTAATGGCTGAAGCTGCACACTCAAATAACAAGATTAACAATTCAATGCAGATATGACCTTTGTTTGATGACCAAATCACTTGGGAACTACCACGTACCACCCAACCATGACCCGGAACCATTCCTAGTTTAAATACGGATCCCCCCGAGCTGGAATCCAACATGCAAGTAGCTTAGATCTCCTAAGGTAGGGTTTCCTAACTGGTATTCAGTTCTGAATCAATTCTCCTTTCCTTGTAGGAAAACATTTCTCCAATAAATCACTTGAGAGCAGAATAGGGAGAAAAATGATTTTCCTTAGATCAAAATCAGAACCCCAAGCCTTTCCTTGGCTTGAGTCTTTATAGACATACTTTTTAGTCAAAGAGACAGTTAAATCAAGAAACCTTGGTTTCTTGATTTAACCCTTTTCAATTACTTTTGGTAATTATTAATATTTTAACTTAGGAACTTTCTACTAGTTCCTAGTTGGACCTTTTATAGACATTATACTATTTATTAATCTTAAATAATAAATAATAATTGATGGAGCTTCTCTTCTTTCTTTCATTTATTTATATTATTAATATATTTACTTCTTTATACATACCATGTATAAAGTACATAATAATATAATACTTTGTTAACATTTGTCTCGGGGCATCATATACCATGATCCCTAGACTTAATGACACTTATTCATTAATGTCAAGTAGGTAGATGGTTTAGGTCTACTAGGCTAGGAAACTCTAAACATCCTTGCATGTTGGATTTCCCTCGTATAACGTGGTATCTCTTCAGTAATTTGATGAGAATACATAAATTCGAATATTTAATTTAATCACTTATAAATAAGTATGATGAGATCAATATTTTTCTCAAGTCGTTTTCACTCGGAATTTATTAAATTATTTTTAGTAACCCCTAGCGCTTACCAGATCCCATACTCAACGCCTATAGCAGGGAGTTACAAACATAGTGCAATTCCAGAGCTTTTGCCCAACACTAAATGCTAGGATGTACTTGTATGATACACCTAGGGATAGAATGGCCAAGCATCCGATGCTCCAGAGCTTATGCTCAACATCAACATGGAAGGCTCCAGGGATTATGCCCAACACATCCAATTATCTTTTCATGTGTTCCAGAGCTTCTTGCTCAACACAAAGGTAAGTAATAATGTGCTGCAGAGATTCTCGCTCAACACAAATCATCAATCACTCAAGTGTTCCAGAGCTCCCCACTCAACACAAAACATCTCGTCAATCATGTGCTTCAGGGTCCACGCCCAACACAGATAAACATATACATATATCATCAATAATTGGCTTACACCCAATATATAAAACAAATCATCATGTTCATATGCAGTGGGGTCTTCGACCCAATATAAAAATAAAATATCAAGATAATCATCATAATCAATAGGCACATGACTATAAGTGTTAGGTCCAAAATTTGAGATATTATAGGTGACCCCTTAATATTAATAAAAGTGAGGGTTTTACATACTATCTGGTTGGAATGACCCTACATGCGTTGGTTTTAATATTTTTATTACTAGTTCTATGTTTATGATTAAAACCCTTCCAAGTACCTTATCCTAACCCAGCGCTAAGGTATAAGCATTTGTATTAAACATATTTTATAAAAAAAATAATGGAAGAGGTATGGGTCTATCCATAACTATAACAGAACACTATTGATATTTGAAAGTTTATTGCTCATTCTTGACTTTAATTGTTCGATTAACCTTTCCTCGAACTCAAAAATCAGTTGATGCTAGGAAAGAGCTAGCAACTTGTTGATTCCTGGAAAAATCCCAGGTACCAAGCACTAGGGATTCTCCCCGGTGAACGATCCCAATTAGATTAGACACCGTTTGGTGTGGGGAATCCGTCCAGTTCAGGGTTCTAGATACCATAGATTAAGTTCTTTAATCTTTTACTCATTATGGACCAGTCCACCATTTATAATAATTTTGTTTAAAGAATGATATGTAGATGCCTAAAAAAATGCAGGTCTAATCTAGATATAGATCTAAAACTAAACTATTATATCCCCGGCCAGGGAGCACATTTAGAGTTCATAGTAATATACTATAAATGCTCTTAAAGTTCTAATAGATAGTCGTACCAACACAATAATCACATTCACAACAGAAAGAATACTAGAGGTAGCTCTAATATAATTAAACCATTTATTACCCTGTCAACACAGATATTTATATAGATAGTAGACATTCATGACCAAGGAAATAGTTCCAGGAGGTTAGAACAATCTCACTGTATGATGTACATAAGCAAGAAGAAATATTTCTATAGTATGCATTCCACACATTCCGATTAAATCTCTGCACGGACCCTTTGCTCTAGCCAAATGATTCTTCTTATTAGCAAAGAGGTAGCTCTTTTACAATAATAGTACATAATTATTTCACCAGGAAAAAGTCCTTTTTCAGTGCTCTACACCTATTATTTATGGTGTTATGGGCTCTCGAGTATGACCTAGAAACATATACACATTCAGTTATAGAAATCCTAACAAACTCTGATCTGGAAGATTCGCCATGATCACAAAAACAAATCGAGAAAACATGCTAGAATGCACATGGTGGATCAGTTTGGAAAATTTAACCACAAGAACTCAGGCTTGCTTGCTGAAAATGACAGTTAGAGCCTCTCTAGTTAGTCTGCAATGATTTTCTTCATCTTTGCATCTTCATACAACGAAACCCCTTACAACCGTCGATGAAGACTATATCTTCATTTGAACCATCCACCAATGTAGCCTTTAGCTGATTTTGCAATCTTCCAACCTAATAAACTTCATGCTCTTTTCCAGGAGAAATTAATCTCTAACTTAGATCTTGATCTTTGATCAATCTTGGCCATTGAAGTTTTCCAGGCTAGTAAATTTTGCTGATTTTAGAAGTTTGTTTTTCCTTGCAAGTTGAATCAGTGGAATTTTTCTCCACTATAGATCTAATTCTGAGCATATCTCCTCCGTTGAAATATGCATCCCTTTAACCAATTCCATGGATTTCAAAATTTATTTTCCACGAGCACGTTGAATCAGCGAAATGCATGCCCACCCTCGATCTGAATCCATCTTTGATCTTACTCATGATGTATCCATTTACCCAATTTCACGTCTCTGAGAGATTTATTTTCATTCGAGCAAGTTAAAACAATAGAATTCTTTCGGACTATAGATCTCTATCTACCATGAATCTTGGTCATGGAAAACTGCAACATTTACCCAATCTCGCAATCGCCCATCCTAGCTCGATGAACCATAGTGTATGCAATACATAAAAAGAACATCATGAGATATGTGTCTGTTCTTGAAATAACAATATTCTCTCAATGGCGATTGTAACTAATCGTCGTATTTTCAATTGTAAGTTTAATGATCTATGTTGTTTATATAAATAGAACAAAAACATGATGATTAGCGCCCTATTAAGAAAGAAAAAATATTTAGCTTAAGTTTTGGGAGAAATATTTCTCAGTTTCCAAAATGGTTCATGGTAAAAAAAACATAGGTTGGACGGCTTAAATCATCTCAAAGATGGATCGGTTCTGATATGAACCGTTAGATCCTGCAACCATGCTAGCTCCTTTCCTCCCTTTTCTAGTCATTGATTTATTTCGGATTCATCCATCGGCCGTTGATTTATCCGAAATTCAGAAATTTGGATTCCAATTTTTCATGACCAAAACGTTGGATTTTCTGACTCTGAATTTCTGCTTTTTCCCTTTGCAAAAAATAGAAAACGGAAGTTGGATTTTACAATTTTCACGAAGTTTAAATTCCAAATTTCCACTTTCTAAATTTTCTCTTTCTCCGTTTCGAGTCCCTCTGAACCATTGCTTTATGTGAAATCTTTCTAAGCCGTCGATTTAAGCGGAAATCAGAAATCAAATTTTCAATCTTTCGCAAAGTTCAAAAATTAACTTTTCTGTTGATGTAATTGTAAGTTCAGAATCTATTCACTTGTATATCTTATGTATTGTACCCCGATGTTTATTCCGGGAAGTGTCTGTAATGTATTTGATTCATGTCATGCCCCAATGTTCATATCAGGAGATTCAATAATTTAAACAAGTCATGTAAATTCATTGTTGGTAACCCTCCTTTTTTATCAAGGGTTAAAGTCCCCGTAGTTGTGGGGCCCTAGGGTTATTAGACTATCCTAGAGAAGTCGAACCTAGGTGAGTTATTGTAATTTGAGGCAACAGTCCTCACCATTTTGTTAAGGTTAACCCTCCTTGTTGATCGAAGGGGAAAAGTCCCCACAGTTGTGGGGCACTAGTGTTATTAGACTCTCCTAGAGATGTCATCCCTAGTAAGTAATTGTTAAGTGGGGCCGACATGTTGGAGTGGACATTAAGTGAACGAAAGAATATAAATAGAGAGTGAGACTCTCTATTTATCATACACACACTCACTCATTGAGGTGTATGAGTGAGAGAGGAGAAGCTCTCTTAAGTGAGAGAGAGAGAGAGCAAGCTATTGGAGATCATCTTTATGTTTTCGGGTTTTATTGCTGCCATTGGTGCTCATTCTATCTATGAGGAAGTTGCAGGGTTTTCTCCTTTATGGTTTCCCCGAGGAAAATTCTTTGTGTCTCTTGTATTTTATGTTTATTGTTGTGTATGTTATTCTCTCAGATAAGATCCTAAGATCATAGTGCTTAAAAGATAAAAATCTAACATTTTCGTCTTCCGAATTTCCGCTTCTGCACTTCAGCAAGTAGAAATCGAAAGTCGGGTCATCCAATTTTTACAAAGTTTAAACATTAACTTTCCTCTCCCGCATTTTCTCCTCCACTCTTTTGCTTCTTTCCGCACCATTGATATGCACGAATTTATCCTTAGCCTTTAGATCGTAGATTGCGAAAACCGAAAAACATAACACTAACGTTTTTAGAAATGAAACTTGACCTTTTCCGCTTTTGCTTTTCCCTGACTGTCGATTTGTAAGGAAACCTTCAGGAAGGTTGGATCTAAGACTACAGAAGTTGGAAAGCGGGATTCTAACTTTTCATTATAAAAACCTGCATCTTTCTGCCTCCGCCTTTCTGCTTCCACCTTTTCGAAAAGTAGAAATTAGACATCAAAAAATGGAAAATTAATCTTTCATAAAGTTCAAACCTTGAATTTTCGATCCCTCCTTTTCCCTTCTTCCCTTTACGGAAAGCGGAAATCAAAAGTCATATCTATAACTTTTTCTATAAGCGAACTTGGATTTTTCAACTCCGCCCTTTTGCTCCCACCCTTTATTGGCTGCTGGATCTTGATTAGAGTGATTCTCAGCTATTAATATTAAATCAAAGCGTATTTTCTTCCATAGGTTTGTTTCTTGGTCACTCCTAAGTAACCTTTTACTACAATGACACTTCAGGCTTAGAAAAAAAACCTTCTGCTTGAGTTTCTAGGGAAGACTAAGTATGCGGGGAGGAATTAATTGAGTTGGGAAATAAGTGTAAAAAATAAAAATGGAAGGAGGGGACCTAAAATGTAGAACAAAATGGGGAAGCATTTGCAACAATAACACAACCCTAAATTGATCCAAATCAGCAGAAAATAGTGCAAAAAAACCTTCTTACGCATGCTCAAATCCGCAAGATTATTTCTGAAAATCAGACTTCCACAAATCTGTTTATGCAACTTAGTTTCCACATATTACCCTTCTATAATTTCTTTTCCTCAATTTCCCTTCAGCAAATTGTGGATTGGGGGACTACATTTTAATTTATAAAATTATCTTTCCACAATGATCATTCCGTAAATTGCAGATTTCAGGTTGCGGGATTACATTTTAACTCTTAAGAATTATAATTCCAAAAACAAACTTCCGCAATCATATTTCCACGTTGCAATCATTGAGGCTTCATTCCGCATTGTGTATTGCGGGATTACATTTTAACTTTTTAAAATTTCACGTTCCACAATAAACTTTATGCAATTAGCTTTTCGCATTGCGGATTGCAAGTTGCGGCGTCTTTTCACATTACAGGATTACATTTCAACTTTTTAAAAATTTATCAATCCCCAATCAACCTTCCGCAATTAGCTTTCCACATTTATGATTGCGAGATGTGGTTTCATTCCGCATTGTGGATTACGGATGTGCCTTCCAACTTTTATGAACTTTTCTTCCGCAATCCGTCTTCCACAACTCCTATGATCCATCGATATCTTTAGGATTCGATCTTATCCATTGATCTGATATCTTTGCGGATCTCTTATCTTCTGTGCATATTCACTTTGTGAATTCTTTCCCCATCGTTGATTCATCTTTTCTCCATTAATCTAGATTGTCCAATCTCTATCGAATGAAATGAATGTACTGTCTGCAATCGTGGTTATATATATATATATTTAATCAATGGTTTCCATCCTTCAATAGGATTACTATCTCGAGTAAGTTAGTAAGATTCCTTTATATCTTATTACTAAACTTTATTAACACTCGGTGGCCAGCCATGATGGGATTATTACTAGGCATGGGGAAGAAAGATTCGCTCCTACAAATAATTAGGGCATCTTGATTTAAACTATAATGTGGATTACAATGGTTCCCTTAGAATCCAGTTGTTAACTGATAAAGTAATATTATATAGGATATTTTTAGATATATTCCATAATACATAATGAAATTAATTTAATTCGAATAATTTACAAACATGTAAATAATTTAAAGAATGAGTGTTGAATTCAAAACCATAACAGATCAACAACAACTACATCTAAATAATTATGCTCAGAAAGAATTACTAATTACTATAGTAATAACATTACTAGCAATCCTTAATACAGGTATGGATTCTCGATCTTATATGCGTTAAGAATAATCTAACAGTCTACATATTTGATATACTACATAAAACATGGATGCATAAACATTTCACCTAGGCGTATAGCTACGATTTAACATTAAAATACGCATTCTAGTGTAACTAAAACAAATAATAAGCAATAAAATAAGAACATGGAACCAATGTTGGAAAAACAAAAGTGGAGAAGTTGTTCCTACCAACCAACTCTAAAAGTATCCAAGCTACTTGCTCTAGAACCCCCAAGCATGTTTATTGAACCACAAGAGAAAAATATTTCAATGCACTATCTCTTGCATTTCATAGATGTTAATCCCCGTCAAATTCTAGCCTTTTGTTGCTTATGGACATACTATTATATAGTATTTTTGCTAGGAGTTGGTCATTTATGAACCTCCTTCTCTTTAGCACTCAACTAGGAGTTGTCACCTGATTTTTGGGGATGATGTCTCTTGCATCTTGAGTTCTCACTCAGTGGTTTCTGCCACTTGTCTTTTTCCTCTTGTGGGTCAGTAAGCACTCTTCAACAACTATCTCCAATTTTGTCTCCCTTAGCATATTTTATTAAATAAAAATGTTTTTATTATAAAATGTTTTATTCTTGACATTTCTGTCAAAAATAATAATAAAATTATTTTTCCAGCATAATTAATAATAATTATTAATTCAACGGTTATAACATACACCTCCCCTTAAAAGATAACACCATCATTGGTGTTATAAATTTTGTTTTTATTCTTCCATTTCAACCTCTTGGAATAAGTATGGATGTGCCTCTTGCATATTACTTTCCAATTCCCAAGTAGCTTCTTCCAGGCTAAGGTGCTTCAATTGCACCTTGACTTGTCCGATGGTACAGTTCGAGAGTAAAATTTCTCTCTTTTTGAGAATACGCTCCGACCCCACTTGAAACTATCCTTCGGGTTCCACCTGTATTACATTTAAATCAATCACATGAGAAACATCATGAACATGTATTTTCAATGTAGAAACGTGAAACACATTATGCACTTTAATATTGGGTAGGAGGGCTAACTGGTATGCAACGGACCCTACTTGATCTAGAATTTCAAATGGCCTGCAATACTTGGGTGCCAATTTTGAATAATTTCCCAATCTCAAGGAAGTTTTCTTGGGATTTACCTTTATATAAACATGATCACCCACTTGGAACTCTCTAGGGGTCTTTTTAAGTCAACATAACGTTTCTGTGTGTGTTGGGAAGCCTTTAAATTTTGTTGTACCTATTTTACGGTTAGTTCCATATCTTTTAATAATTCAAGTCCTAACATTAATCTATCAACTAACATGCTCCATGAAAATGGAGTGTTACACTTACGCCCATATAATATTTCAAACGGACTCATACTTGCAGAAACTTGAAAATTATTATTATATGCTAATTCTACTAAGTGTAGGTAATCTTCCCATTTACCTAATTTCTCCATGACATTCATCCCTAGCATGTCCTCTAAGACTTGATTTACTCTTTCAATCTTCCCATATGTTTGTGGATGATATGCAGTAGTGAAATTTAACTGTGTTCCCAAACCTTTAAACAAGGATTTCCAGAAGTTACCTATCAATTTTGCGTCTCTATATGAGAATATCACTTTCGATACACCATGTAGCCTGAATATTTATTTCATGAAAATATCTGCAATGTTATCAACTTTATAGGTAGATTTAACATGAATAAAATGAGCACCCTTACTTAATTTGTCAACTACAACCACGATGAAATCATATTGTATGAAATTCTTTGGTAGGCTGATGATGAAATCCATGCTAATTGTTTCCCATTTTCATTCTGAAATGGGTAATGGCTGTAACAATCCTGCTAGATGTTGATGCTCTGCCTTAACTTGCTGACATTATAAGTATATAGATAAGTATTCAACCATTTCTTTCTTCGTGTTTGGACAAAAGAAGTCCTTCCTGATCATAGTGATAATTTTCTGGTATCCAGAATGCCTTGAATATGGTCTTTTATGTTGTTCATTCATGACTGTAAGTTTAATTTCTATTAATTTTGGTATGTACAGTCTGTTTTTATGCAGCAACAATCCTTGTTGGTTTAGGCTAAAATATGTTTTTACTTGATTTTGTTTATTTTTAGCAGTCTTTTCTCTTAAAATATGATATTCTCTATTAGAATTTTCAGCGCTTAGAATCTGATTTTCTAGATCAGTTTTGTAGTTGCTGCTTCCAAACAATAAATTTGCATGATGACTTAGAGAACCTGCCACTTTATTTTCTTTCCTTTTATATGTTTGATTTCAAAATCATATTCACTTAAAAAGGACAACCATCTCGTCTGTCTTGCATTCAAATTCTGTTGGTCAAATAAATATTTAAGACTTATGTTATCTGACATAAGTAAAAATTTCCTTTCAATTAAGTAATGTGGCCACATTTTAAGGCGTGAATTATAGTAGCAAGTTCTAAATCATGTGTTGCATAGTTTTTCTCATGTTATTTTAATTTCCTGGATTCATATTCCACAACATAATTTTCTTGTAATAAAACTCCACCTAGCCCTTCATTGCAAGCATAGGAAAATACGACAAAATCCTTGAATGGATCAACAATATTTAAGATTGGGGTGGTAGTTAATAGGTGTTTTAGTTTGTTAAATATTTCCATGCATTTTTCAGTCTATTCAAACTTTTTACCTTTATTTGGTAAAGAAGTTATGGAGTAGGAAATCTTAGAGAATCCTTCTACAAACTTCCGGTAGTATCCGATAATTCCCATAAATGATCTAATGTTAGTTACATTATTAAAAACCAGCCATTTCATGATGCCCTTCACTTTTTCTGGATCGACTGAGATTCCATCCTTGCACACTACGTGTTCAAGGTACGAAACCTTATCTTTAAAGAAATGACATTTACTGAATTCACATAAAGTTGTTGTTCTCTTAGTACTTGTAAAACTATTCTTAAATGTTCTTTATGTCCTTGTTCATTCTTAGAGTATATTATTATGTCGTCAATGAAGAAAACCAAAAAATTATCTAGGTAGTTACTTAAAATAATGTTCATTAAACACATGAATGCATCAGGTGCGTTTGTCAACCCAAAAGGCACTACGACAAAATCACAGTGACCGTAGCGGGTCCTTAATGATGTTTTAAAGATGTCCTCATATTTTATTAGTACTTGATGGTAATGTAATATCTCAAATTTTGGACCTAACACTTATAGGAATGAGCCTATTGAATATGATGTTATCTTTATAGTTTATTTTGATATATTGGGTCGAGGACCCCACTGCATATGAACATGATGATTTGTTTTATATATTGGGCGTAAGCCAATTATTGATGATATATATTTATATGGTTGTTTGTGTTGGGCATGGACCCTAAATCACATGATTGATGAGATGTTTTGTATTGAGAAAGGAACTCTGGAGCACATGTATAAGTAATGTTTTGTGTTGAGTGAGGAGCTCTCGAGAACATGGGTAAATAATATTTTGTGTTGATCAAGAAGCTCTGGAGCACATGAGTACTTACATTTCTATTGAGTGAGAAGCTTTGGAACACATGAAAATATAATTGGAAGTGTTGGAAATAAGCCCTAGAGCCTTCCATGTTGATGATGAGCATAAGCTCTAGAGCATCGAATCCTTGGCCATTGTATCCCTAGGTGTATCGTACAAGTACATCCTAGCATTAGTGTTGAGAAAAGATCTTTGGAATCGCACTAGGTTTGTAGCTTCCTATTTCAGTGTTGAATATGGGCTCTGGTAAGCGCTAGGGGTTACTGAAAAGAATTTAATAACTTCCAAGTGAAAATGAATTCAGAAAAAATATTGATCTCATCGGACTTATTTATAAGTGATTAAATGAAATTTTGAATGTATGTATTCTCATCAAGTACTGAAGAACTACCATGTTATACGAGGGAATCTAACATGCAAAGATGTTTAGAGTTTTCTAGCCTAGTAGACCTCACCGTCTACCTATTTGACCTTAATGACGAAGTGTCATTAAGTCTAGGGATCATGGTATATGATGCCCAAATACAAATGTTAACAAATGTTATATTATTATGTATTTTATACATGGTATGTATAAAGAATAAATATAGTAATAATATTAATGTTGAAATAAAGAAAGAAAAACTCCATCCATTATTATTTATTATTAAAAGATAATAAATAGTTCAATACCTACAAAAGTCTAATTAGGAACTATTTGAAAGTTCCTAAGTTAAAGTATTAAAAATTACACCAAATTAATTAAAAAGGGTTAAATTAAGAAACCAAGGTTGCTTGATTTAACTGTCCCTTTGACTGAAAAGTCTGTCTATAAAGACTCAAGCCAACGAAAGGCTTGGGGGTTCTGATCTATCTTGTGGAAGTCATTATTCTTCCTGTTTTTCTCTCAAGAGAATGCTTGAAGAACAATTTCTTGGAAGGAAAAGGAGAACTGATCCAGACCTGATATATCTGATAGGAAACCCTAACTTAGGAGCTCTAAGCTACTTACATGTTGGAGTCCAACTCGGGGGGATCTGAATTTAAACCAGGAATGGTTTTGGGTCATGGTTGAGTGGAACGTGGTAGTTCCCAAGTGATTTGGTCATCTAATACAGAGGTCAGATCTGTATATGAATTGTTAATGCTCGTTATTTGAGTGTGCAGGTTCAGCCATTAAAGAAGCTTCAGATTACAGGTATGAGATCCTAGGCTACCTATTCTATTATTCTATAGTAAATGCTGGCTGATTTGGGTAAATATTCACATTACATGTTCTAACCCTATATGTTTGATTTTTGTTCAAATCTTCTAGGGTTTACATTTTTAAGGTATAACCCTAGGCTGTACTTTATTTCTTATGTTAGATTTATCCATGGTTTATTTCTTTAGGTTACTTCTGCAATTTAATTATTGTATAAATGTTTATCAAGGGTTTGCACCTTAAATTTCATTCGTGTACTATATTTACTCTTGAAACTGTGTTCATTACAAACTAGGTTTTATTTCAAATATTTTACCTATCTGTTCTTTTGGATTTTATAAACTTTACTGACATATTACATTTGTCAGCAGAGGCATGTTTTAGATTTACATAGACTAGTTCAGAAGTAAGTTATATATATAAGTATAAGCTTACAACCTAGTTAACATAAGCTATTATCTACAACTGAACTACCATATATATAAATATATAAATCAACGGATATAAAATAGAATCATAATTCCAATGTACCAAGTACAATATCTATAACTAAGTACAGACTACAAATATTTCACATTAAATCTAAGATAAATAAACCAGTAATGACCTTTCAAGGTCTACGTATTTAAATACATAGTATCTACTAAATAATTTCCATTAAAATAATTTTATCATAAGCAAATAAACAGAGTAAGTATCGTGACCATTCATTGGTCTAAAATCAAGTTCCTTTTCCTAATTAAAATCCACAACCCTAATATTATAAATCTACATAATCAAATCGCATGCCATAAATCAAATAGTCCCATATAATATCAACTCACATCCATCATTTAATAATTAAACAAAGGACATTACAATATAAACAATTAAAACCATGTAATCACATTAAGGTCGCAGAAGTGAATCCTGTAGACAACCATTGCTATTTCACTTACATAACTACAATGCCCTAGTATTAAAATCTACAACAAACATTAATACACATGAACTAAATTATAAACCCCATAATAATCTTACACACAGTCCAAGTAAATATACAAGAGAGGGTAGGAATCGAATCCTATGGGAACCTAAGCCCCAAATCACAACCATCCACTTATTTCAACTCAATGTATCAATGACGACCAAGAATCGAATCCTGTAGAGTCGTTTTACTTTCATCAAATCCACGCTATACACATAATGTATGGAGGATGTAGCATTTAAATAAAATTTCTACAACGAGGTTGTGAGAATCTCAACCTTCTACAAACAAGATATAAATAAAAATGAAAATAATTACACAGAGGTCGTAAGACCTTTACTAAGCTATGCACAACATTTATATAGCCACAACTTAGAATTAAATTACACAGTAAATCTAAATAACAGTTCAATTCCTGTCAATGAATCCACCTTCAAAAATGATTTCCACTCAGGATTTACACCCACGGCCATCTTAATATTATAAATTACACTTTTATAATGAAAAAACAATCTACCATATGTTTGCTTCACACATCATAAACACCAACTATAGGTCTACACCCTCTAAGCTATCGTGGAAACCATGGAATAAAGCTCATGCCATTCACGACAAGGCTTCAACCACATGCTGTCAACATTTACATTCTCACTGCTAATACAAGTAATGGAAGTAAATATACACAGATGTCCATGAAGGAAGAGGCCGCATGGAACCCAAGTTCCACAAACAATAACACAACATAAATATTTATACACAGTCCAGTTAAATACCATTTCAAAACATGAACGCAACATGTATTTCGTAATCCCCACATTTTATTACATTAACATATTTTACACAGTCGTGCCATGGGCCATAGCAATATTGCAAGAAATGGTGCTTCCTAGGCTTAAAACTCTTAAATCAAACACAATTTATACAAAATACACCAATCCTATTAAAAGTCTCAAGGCCCCATCGTTGCTAACAACACCATTAATTACAAACCCAATCTCTGTAAACCTAGGCCAAAGGCAAATCAAAACCCCGTATCTTAAAACTCTAAACTACAACAAGTTAGAACCCAGTTTTAAAGCCAAGAGGTGGCGAGCACTATTTTGTTAGCAGGTTTACTGTAATGGTAATGCCAACCCATGACTCATCGGCATGCTACAAATCCCTCATCTCCTCTCCTCCCTGTCACCTAGAACCACAACCCAAGCAACAAAGGATGAGAAATATGGAAGCACAGTAAGAAAATAAGCAAACCACAATGCTGTAAGAACCACAACGACTTCCATACCTTCGTTACCTTCGAATTCACCTTCACCCACTGCGTAGAGCTGAGACCCAACAACAACAAACAGAGAAAATGACCAAATTCCATTATGATCCAAGCCCTAAACTTGGGCTTCCACGAAATACAAGGCACATTAACGGCACCAGCCTAGATTCCATTATCAAATTTCGAAACCCACAGCCCTATAGTTTTTAAATGACACATTATCGTTTCCACCTTTTCCCATTTGCATAGTGTTAAAACTCCCAATGTGTAACGTAGACCATGGTATATATTTCCTACCCCAAAGTCTAATGCAGGTTATAGCATATTATATGCACTATGTACTTTAGGCACTAAGCCTTTACACCCTTTCTTATCATTTCCTTTGGGCCTATGCATAAGACCATGGCATAATTCTTATGCCATGGTATGTTGGTTGTTTTATAAAATCAAAGATTTAGTCTTTGATCAAAGTTTGTAAACATGCCAAGAGCAGTAAAAGGATATGTTAATACATTTAGTAAAATAAACATGGAATACATGTAGGTTAAAATATGGACAATTGATCAGTAACTCATAATGAACAACAGGAGTCACTTAGATAATCATTCCAGGTCTTAAATGAAATAAGTGGGGTAATTACCTTGTCAATAAACTAAGTATGTACAAAATAATAATAATGATCAGTGGGTGTGACTAGCTGCGAGTGTAAATACACCTGCACGTAAACAAGTTAAGAGTGCCTTAGTTCAAACTAAACTAAGTAAGTCCGGCTAGACAAGTAGAAAATTTACCTCTCAATCAGTCACATGGGAGAACTAGTGTCGCCACTCCACCCACTTTAGTTCCAGAAACCAAGTTAAGTTAGAACCATATAAATAACAAGTAAGACTATGCAGAAAAGGAACGAAGCATATAATCAAGTAACGACACATACACAATAATGTATAACTAAAAGAATAATGCAATAAACAACATTATGACATTGTAAGTAAAACACAGTAATATTCATAACTGGAAGTAAGATGATAGAACGTAAGAAGAACTTACGACCAAACAGTGGTACATTCAGTGTATGTTATATTACACATAGGTAGTTTTACTAGCCTAATAAATTTTTTTTTCAATTTTTGGGGACATTACAAGTGGTATTAGAGCCCAGTTTCAATACTAAGAGACCTATGGGTGCACCAAGAATTTAATGCAAAAGAAAATAAAGTATGTTATTAAATTTTGTTACTAACAGAAATTTTCCTGTTATTAATTTTTTTTGAAATTTCAAGAATTTTTTTAGAACTGTTCAGATTATGAATACTAAGGAAGATAATAGCCGACTAGGAAAGATAAAAACCCCTACCCCGAAAGCAGATCTGGTGGTGAAATTAAATTCTAATATTTTGAAGACCATACACAGTCTTCAAGCAAAATTGCAAAGTTTCAGAGAAGATAGTCTGAATGAAAGAAAGGAACAACAAGATATTAATGAAGTGCAACTGAGAAATATGATGGGGGGAATCCCGCAGGGAAAGCCTACTCAATACAAAAAAATATACAAAATATAACTTTACCATAAATGGGCTAGCATCCCAAGAGAAGAAGAAAAAGAGGAACGTAACCATGAAACACCGAAAGGAGATCATCACAGTCCTTCTAGTGATGGTTCTCTTTCTCCTCGCAGATATAAACAAAGAACTGATGACAGTCTTCAGGGGGAATTCAGAAAAATAAGAGCCCCGACCTATGAAGGTGAAGTAAACACTGGGGAGAAAGCTAAAGAGTGGTTGCTGGGTATGAGAAAGTATTTCCAAGTTCATAACTACTCAAGTGAGATGAAGGCTCAACTTTCCATCTATAACTTAAATGGTAAGGCAATAAGATGGTCAAGGGATTTGAAACACACCAAGAAAGATGAGCTAAGAGAAATACACTAGGATAACTTCCGAAAAATCTTCCAGGAAAATCATATGTCAGAAATATTCTTTGACCGAAAGGTGAAAGAGTTTCACAAGCTACGTATGGTTTCCATGACTATGGGTGCTTTTATTAACATATTTATAGATCTGTCACATTATGTACCATACATTAAGGATGAAAAGGTAAAGATCCAACAGTTTTTAGGATGTCTCCCTCCCAACTTTCGAGAAAGGATTGAATTCGACCTGCCAAAAAAATTGGATGCCACGCCGCACAAGGCCAGACTTTGGTATGAGGATGGGCAGCTAGGACAAGAGAACATGAACCGAAACATAGACATGTCTAAGAAATTTTATAATAACTGCAAACCTGGGTTTAACCCACAACCATACAGAAATCAGAATAACAACCTTCCAGCAAACAAGAACTTCAATAAACCTGGTACGAAGCCTTATGTAGCAACTCCTAATGTTAACAATACAGTAACAAGTGGAGCCAATGCTACTCTGCTATAGATCAAGTGCTGGAAATGCACCGGGCCTCGTTATGCCTGAGATTGTAAGAACAAGGCCAATGGGGTGTTGCATAACTTACAACAAGAACCAATCGTCGAGGACATAGCAAGAACACCACGGTTTTATACAGCATTGGATGGGTGAAAGGCATACCATCAAGCTACCATGGTTGAGATAGAAGGTAAGATATTGAACACTTCTATTTCAATACTTATTGATCTCGGTGCTTGCTGGAGCTATGTTTCACCTAAAATTGTTGATGTATGCAAACTAGGCAAAGTAAAGCATGATAAACCTTGGTTGGTATAGTTAGCCACAAGTACAAAACAGAAAGTTTCGGAGATAGTTAAAGATTGCGAGGTAAACCTAAATGGTTTTCCTACAAAAGTAAACCTGAACATCCTACCCTTAGGGTCATACGATATACTTATCAGCATGGACTAGTTGGAAAAACACCATGTCATGCTCGATTGCTTACACTAGTCAATATCGTGTATTAATAGCCAAGGGAACCAAGTGAAGGTTCAAGGCATTTCAAAGAAATTCTGTAAGACAATTATCTTCCTTACAAGCAAAGAAATGCGTTAGGAAAGGTTGCAAGTTGTTTGCAGTAAACATCTGAGACCTAAAGTCTGAAAGAGAACAATGCATAGAATATTGCCCTCTTCTTGAAGAATTCAAGGATGCACTTCCTGACGAAATCCTAAGATTACCTCCGAAATGAGACCTAGACTTTTTGTCATAACCTCAAAATTTCATAAAAATTTTATTAAAATTTTTAAAGTGACATAAAATGTCTGAAATCACAGTTTAGTAATTGCCATCGGTTAGCGGAAAATGAAACTGTTTGACAGTTTGTAACGATTAGTTTCAAAATACAGAAAAACTAATACAACTTTAATTTTTATAAGTTATATAAAAATGACTTGCATTTAGTTGCTGCTAGCTGTACTGATGATTTACTTTTTGTCAAGTAGGTGAGAAACCGTGCTTGAAATCGGGGCTTACTAAGCATTTTGCTAACTCAAATGGATTGTTGGTTCTTACAGGTTTAGCAGGTAAGCGTTTGATCAAGTAGGAGTTTATTTTGAATTAAGTTGAGAAGTACTTCTTTAGCATGATAAGATGCTAGTATAAAAATTGATTATTAATATGCAAGACTCCAATGAGGTAAAGTTATTTTCTTTCGTTGTTTTGGATATATGACAATATTTATCTTTAAGCCATAAAGGCTATTATCCTTAACATACTTAATGCCACTTACAAGAATGAGTTCTGCCAAGGTTTCTTTCTGTCGTAAAGATTATAATACCTAGTCAATTGTAGATTCTTACAATGAGCATAGAGCTCATGATCTTGACATAAGATTACATTTACAGTATCATGATCTTACTGCTATTGTCATGTTTAATACTCAAATGTACTACTTTTTATGCACAAACATAATCCTATGTTTTTCAAGGGTACAGTTAACAATGAGTTATTAACTTTATTATGAGAAATTCTTGCAAAATGGTTTGTCTTCAGTGTCCTTGAAGACTCTTTCATTTATCAGCGTCGAGTTTTTAGTGGAGAAGTTTAGAGTTCTTTAGTTTATAAATAAACAACATATATCTACCTTATCTCTTCTTTACTAGTCGTGAACCATACCAACTTGTTTGATTGGTTTGCAAGTATGATTATCTTTTGCGCTGTTAGTTTACAAGCTATAATATTAATCTTTAGGTTATCACCCTGATACAAATGTTATTTCAAGAACACAACACTACACTATTTTATAATGTTACAACTAAATACTACTTATATCCTAAGACAGTTTCACCACCTAGTGACTATCATGGTGTAGTTGAAATTATTGGCATTATATGATATAAATTTGTTCCTTATATAAAATAATACTAGTTTCTATACATGGTTTTAAACAATAGCATGATTGTCATTGTAAGCAATTGTAAGAGCTAGTTACAGGATCGATGGCAAAGTTAATATGATGAGAAATCAAAAGAAACGTTATACTATGGTCGATGGCATAGATTTCATTACTAGCAATGATATAAGTCTTTATACTATAGTCAAATGCATTGTTTAAATTATTGGCAATGATATAATCCATCCTCGGTGGTATGCAGCGTTGACATAGGAAACGACCCACGCTTGGTTAAAAATTTGGAAGGGCACGTGGTCCATTCTCTCCATGCATTGGTGACTTATAAAGAAGTGAAACCCTACTCCTTGGCATTTGGCTCCGAGGGTTTGTCGGCTTGCAGGCTGCACTGTGAGGTTCTTTGCGGCCATGAGAGGCCTTCTCCTTCTCTGCTTGTTAGCTCCATAGTCTGTGTTACATTGCAGAGTGGTTTTGGTATCAAGACTTGTAGTCTCAGTTTCTCTTGTGAGTAAATATTTACTGTGTGAGTGGTCTTTACTTCCTCACTTGGCTCGAAGCCTGTACATGGTTTATCCTAACATTGCTTGTTCCTCGCCTCAACGTCGTGGAGTCTGAGTGTTGTAACCTTGCTTCCTCTGTCATAGGGTTGACTTGAGGTTTTCCTTGGTTGGTGCATACGTGTTTGTTGGCCGTAACTTCCTAGTTTCGAACTCTTTTTGTTCACAACACAGGTATACATTACAACTCCACTCGCATTTCTTTTGCCAAAAAAACACTAAATTAGGGTTTATTTATTTATGAACAGAGTTTTTAATTAATGTTTGAATCATGTTCTTGCAGGCTCCTGCAGACAACTCCTAACTTGAATGGAAAGCAGACTCGTCCTTCAGTTATCTTTGTGGGATTTCAATCCGGTAAGCCCCGGTCTCGTCATGGGTTCTCCCTACTTGCGATAAGGGTTGTTAGTTGAAGGTTCCAGTGGTTGGAATCATGGCTTCAAACTCTCTGTTGGTTATGATATTTAGTTTGTTTGTCTATTATGCAAGTGTTACTTTAAAACCCTTGCGACACTTCGCTGGGTAGCACAAGATTTTTAAGCTGTGATGTAAATGTTGTTTTGGTGAAACAGTTTCATCCTTACGGCTTAATGATGTAATGTTGTTTGTTTAAGATTTTAAATAAATACTTCTTTAAGCTTAGAATTTTTAAAAGGCCTCTGTCTTGTCCGCTTTAGTTTCTCTTTTACATTTGAACTTGAAGAAGAGAATACTTCAGTTTGGGTTTTACTCATTCTATCTGCAATGTAATTTATTTATTGTTAATGTAAAAGACTTATATTTATATGTGGTTTGTTTAGAAGGTTTGGGTTTTTACCCATCATTGTTACAGGCTATAAGCCTACCTTTGATTAAGGGTTTATTGAGGGAATGGTTAAAATTACTGTTTTACAATATTATTGATTTACATATGTATTGTATATGTTAACACTCCATATTTGTAATAATTTTTTAAGCTCTGTTTAGCAGATAAAGTTAATTTTTAAAACTCGACTTTTAAGGATTTAAAAGGAATATTATAAACCCTATAGTTAATGAAATTCTTGTTTCTGCCTTTAGTATTTTTTACTCTGTTTTTGCAAAAATAGAATAATGAATGATGAGATAAATCTTCAGTTAAGTTTTTGATACTAACTTTTAAGAAACAAAATAGGAAATCCTAAATAACTTTTACAGTCTCTTACTTCTAAATCATGGTAAAGAAATACTTAGGGTTTGTGTGCAGCAACTCGAAATTAGAGTATTGTTTGACTTTCAGTAATTAATATACAAGGATTATAAAAGAATCTTTGATTCTGGATGCAACACACTAGTCTGTAATTTTAATGTTTATAAACAATTTTACTGCTTCCTTTTTTTACAAGCTCCTTTAAATATTAGTTTTCTTACCTTACTTTTGTTAACTATGATATTTATTTTTTTATCAGTGAACTACTATTGAAATAATTATAATATTAATTCTTCTTTTATATCTATTTATTTTTATTTAGTTAACTGCGATAAATTTAAATAGTCAATACATAACACTGATATTTAATGTAATTTATAAACTTTGAAGTAAATTCTATCTACTTCTCATATTCAAATAAGAGAATCCTGGATTCTGTTTATATTCCAAATAAAAGAATCATTTCATTTACCTAAGAAAACCAACTGTGCTAGAGTATGATCTGAGTTTAGGTGTGGAAAAACAAAGCTTGGAAATTAAATTTCTATCTACTTCACTAATTACATACTCATTTCCATTTCTGCTATAATGTATAATTTTACTCAACCTAACATTTCACAATTTACCTTTCATTCATAAACCCCAAACATTTAACATGCATGTAGTAGATAAACTAATATTTACTTAACTAAGATAGTAAAATAAAAATAGAACCTGTTGAGGTCCAGACCACAATAGCTTAAGGAGGTTGTTCCTTCCAACCAAACTCTTGGAGAGCACTCAAACAATGCTTCCTCAGGACCTCCGAGCTTGTTCCCGGTCTTCTTGGCTGAGAACTAGGTGGAGAATGCAACTGAAACCTCTATCACCTGACTGGTTCAATTACTCTAGTAATAAAAATCTGCTCTCAACAGTATGATCTTCCACTTAAAATCTGCAACTAGATCAATCTCAGTAGTTATCCTCTCAAACACATTCCAGACTCCCCTCCATTGAAGTTCTCTTGAGTAATTCATTCACCCTGAATGAACACTTCTCTAGAATGAGCAGCCTCAGCTCTGTTCAATGGGAAATTTTATAGAGATGCCTATGTCTTCTGGGTAAGTTTTCATTAAATGCGCCACCTGCTCTAATTCTACTTTCTTTGGGAATCATGACCACTAATATAAGGAAGTTGCCACCTACAACAGTTGGAAGTGGTTTGAGGATGCTGCCACATGTCAATTTGCTCTCCACCTAGTCTCCTCCACCAATTGACCAGTAAACGCTCTTTTAACAGCTTCACAAAGTTGTTGTCTCCTCATTTATTTATTTATAAATAAAATATTCTGAATTTACATTAAATATTCTTAACCCCACTGGCTCATCAATTACAACTTAGCATAAAATTTAACACAATGGTCCTCAAATATTATAAAATTGTTTTTGCAAATTGGGGCATGTGATTTTTACAAACCACAAATACAATACTTAGGTCACATTATCTCCAAGACAGGGATAGGTGTGGACTCGGAAAATATTAGAGCCATAAAGGATTGGCCTACCGCTACTAGTGTCACTGACATTAGGTCCTTTTTGGGATTAGCCGGATATTATAGAAATCTCATTGAGAAATTCTCAAGAATCACTTGCCCCATGACCTCTTTGGAGAATAAAGCAAATAAGTTCTTATGGACTGCCAATTACGAAGAAAGATTTCAAAAGCTTAAACATCTTTTGATGACCGCATCGATACTACAAATTACAGATCACGATGGGGATTTCGTTGTTTGCACGAATGCAAGCAAGGAAAGACTGGGAGGAGTCCTCTTATAGAACGATCACATGATCTGTTATGAATCACATAATTTAGAAGAGCATGAGTAGAACTACCCTACGCACAATATTAAGTTAGCCGCTATCATCCACGCATCGAAAATGTGGAGGCACTACCTCATGGGAAGGAAGTTCCTTATGAAGACAGACAATATGAGTCTAAAGTATTTATTCGATCAATCAGATCTGAATGCAAGGTAAGCTAGGTGGTTGGATTTCCTTAGTGGGTACCATTTTGAGCTAAAGCACATTAAGGGCAAAGAGAACAAGGTTTTCGATGCTTTGAGACGACGAAGTCATATGATATAGGTGACTTTGAGTCAAACCGGTGCATATTTGCATGTGAGGATTAGAACGGCCAACAGAGTTGACCCTTTCTATGTAGAAATCCTCAAGAAATTCCAACATGACAGGTTGTTTCAACAACAAAGAGAATATAAGGTAGACAAATTTGGATTGCTATGGTCTAAGGATAGATCATACATTCCAGAAGGAGGGGACATTCGGTCTAGAATCCTCACAGAATTTCATCAGTTACCCTACTCAGGGAACCCGGGATATTAAAATATGATATCCACCATCAAGAGACACTTTTTTCTGGCCTAAGTTAAAGGCCAACATTGCGATGTTTATCGCCAAATGTCAGGAATGTCAGCTTATCAAAGCTAAGCATCAGCATCCTTTGGGATTGCTACAGTTGTTGCCCATTCCAGAATGGAAGTGGAAGGTCATTAGTATGGATTTTATCACCGGTCTACTGAAAAGTAAAAATAAAAATGATTATATTTTTGTAGTCATTGACAAGTTGTCAAAAGTAGCACACTTCTTTCCCGTGAAGTCGACCTATAAGGTAGTGAGCATTGCTGATATATTCTTGAAAAAGATATTTAGATTGCACGGGATAGACAAGGCAATCATCTCAGACCAAGATGTTAAGTTTACAGGAAACTGTTGGAGATATTTGTTCTCGGGATTAGAGACATAGTTGAACTTTAGCACTGCTTATCACCCATAGACAAATGGGTAGACAGAAAGCATAAACCAGATTGTTGAGGACATGCTTAGGATGTATGTCATGCCAACAAACCCACTAAGTGGGAAGACTACCTGCATCTTGAAGATTTTACGTATAACAACGGTTATCAGACTTCCTCCAAGATGAGTCCCTTTGAGGTACTCTATGGATGGAAGTGTAGAACACCGGTTACTTTGGATTGGCTCATGTTAGGGCCTAATTTATTAATGGACTTGGAACAGCTGGTTACCAAGGTCTAGGTGAACCTTAAAGAGGCACAAGACTGCCAGAAAAGTTACGTAGATCGAAAAAGAAAAGATAAATACTTTCAAATAAGAGATCATGTCTACTTGAAAGTAAAAGAAAAACGATCATTGATCTTGGGTAGGTGTGGTAAGTTAGCACCTAGATTTTTTGGACCTTTCAAAATACTGGCCAAGAAAGGGCCAGTGGCATATGAGCTAGCATTACCCGTGCATGTAATATTCCATAATGTGTTCCATGCATCCTTGTTAAAGAAATAGGTTTATGATACTAAACATGTAGTTGATTGGTCCTTATTATAGGTGGAACCTGAAGGGGAGTTTTCCCCTGAGCCTACTAATATATTGGAAAAGAGATAGGTGCAGCTCAAGAAGCACACCATAGTCCAGTTAAAAGTGCAATGGAAGCACTTTGAGGCCGATGAGGCTACTTGGGAGAATGAAAACACCATGAGAAAGGATTACCCCACCTTGTTTCATGATGTCATTTTGAGTCCCTAGAACACCAGGGACGATGTTGTTCTAATCGAGGAGGGATATAACATCCCAAATTTTGGACCTAACACTTATAGGAATGAGCCTATTTATTATGATGTTATCTTGATAGTTTATTTTGATATATTCGGTTGAGGACCCCATTGCATATGAACATGATGATTTGTTTTATATATTAGGCATAATCCAATTATTGATGATATATATATGCTTGTTTTTGTTAGGTGTGGACCCTGAAATACATGATTGATGAGATGTTTTGTGTTGAGCAAGGAGATCTCGAGCACATGTATAATTAATGTTTTGTGTTGAGCGAGGAGCTCTGGAGCACATGGATAATTAATATTTTGTGTTAAACAAGAAGCTCTGGATCACATTAGGACTTATGTTTGTGTTGAGTGAGAAGCTATGGAACACATGAAAAGAAAATTGGAAGTGTTGGGCATAAGCCCTGGATCCTTCCATGTTGATGTTGAGCATAAGCTCTGGAGCATCGGATCCTTGGCCATTATATCCCTAGGTGTATCGTACAAGTACATCCTAGCATTAGTGTTGAGCGAAGAGGTCTAGAATTCCACTAAGTTCGTAACTTCCTGTTTAAGCGTTGAGTATGGGATTTAATAAGCGCTATAGGTTACTGAAAAGAATTTAATAACTTTTGAGTGAAAACGACTTGAGAAAAATATCGATCTCGTCAGACTTATTTATAAGTGATTAAATGAAATTTTGAATTTTTGTATTCTCATCAAGTACTGAAGAACTACCATGTTATACGACAGAATCCAACATGAAAGAATGTTTAGAGTTTCCTAGACTAGTATACCTAACCATCTACCTATTTGACCTTAATGAAGAAGTGTCATTAAGTCTAGGGATCATGGTATATGATGCCCAAAGACAAATGTTAACAAATGTTATATTATTACATATTTTATACATGGTATGTATAAAGAATAAATATATTAATAATATTAATGTTGAAATAAATAAAGAAAAACTCCATCCATTATTATTTATTATTAAAAGATAATAAATAGTACAATACCTACAAAAGTCTAATTAGGAACTAGTTGAAAGTTTCTAAGTTAAAGTATTAAAAATTACCCCAAATTAATTAAAAATGTTTAAATCAAGAAACCTAGGTTTCTTGATTTAACTATCCCTTTGACTGAAAAGTATATCTATAAAGTCTCAAGCCAAGGAAAGGCTTGGGGGTTCCAATCTATCTTGTGGGAGTCATCATTGTTCCTGTTTTGCTCTCAAGAGAATGCTTGAAGAAAACTTTCCTGGAAGGAAAAGGAGAACTGATATAGACCTGATATACTAGATAGAAAACCCTACCTTAGGAGCTCTAAGCTACTTGCATGTTGGAGTCTAGCTCGGGGGGGTCCGGATTTAAACTAGGAATGGTTCCAGGTCATGGTTTGGTGGAATGTGGTAGTTCTAAAGTGATTTGGTCATCTAATACAAAGGTCAGATCTTCCTATGAATTGTTAATGCTAGTTATTTGAGTGTGCAGGTTCAACCATTAAAGAAGCTTCAGATTACAGGTATGAGATCCTAGGCTGCCTATTCTATTCTTCTAGAGTAAATGCTAGCTGATTTGGGTAAAGATTCACATTACATGTTCTAACCCTATATCTGTGATTTCTATTCAAATCTTCTAGGTTTTACATTTTTAAGGTATAACCCTAGGTTGTACTTTATTTCTTAAGTTAGATTTATCCATGGTTTATTTCTTTAGATTACTTCTGCAATTTAATTCCTGTATAAATTTTTATCAAGGGTTTTCACCTTAGTTTTCATTCCTATATTATATTTACTATTGAAACTTTGTTCATTACAAACTAGTTTTGATTTCAGATCTTTTACCTATCTATTCTTTTGGCTTTTATAAACTCTACTGACATATTCCATTTGTCAACAGAGACATGTTTTAGATTGACATAGACTAGTTCAGAAGTAAGTTATATATATATATATATATATATATATATATATATATAAGTATATATATATAAGTATATATATATAAGTATATATATATAAGTATAAGCTTACAACCTAGTTAACCTAAGCGATTATCTACAACTGAACTACCATATATATAAATATATAAATACAAAGATATAAAAATAGAATCATAATTCCAATATACGAAGTACAATATTGATAACTAAGAACAGACTACAAATATTCCACATTAAATCTAAAATAAATAAACCAGTAACGACCTTTCAAGGTCTGTGTATTTAAATACACACTATCTACTAAATGATTTTGAATAAAATAACTTTATCATAAGCAAATAAACATAGTAAGTATCGTGACCATTCATTGGTCTAAAATCAAGTTCCTTTTCCTAATTAAAATCCAAAGCCCTAATATTATAAATCTACATAATCAAATCGCATGCCATAAATCGAATAGTCCCATCTAATATCAACTCACAGCCTTTGTTTAATAATTAAACAAAGAAAATTACAATATAAACAATTAAAACCATGTAATCACATTGTTATCAATGCAAATGGCACTTCTCTATCCGAGTGCCGACATTCCTTATGTTGGTGCACAAAAGGACATCTTAGGATTGAAGTTTGCCAAAACACTATAGATGGGCATGCCTTGGGATGCATTTACCCTTGAACCAGCTTGCCATATTATTTTTCTAAGTGTTGAGTTTCATATGTGACTATCTCCATTGCAACTCGCGTACGTATGCGACTATTTCCATTGACAACTCACGTACTGTAAGCGACTATCTATATTGCAACCCGCGTACATCAGCATATGTGGGTTTCCTTTAAGAAACTCATGTGTCATATGCAGGTTTCCTATATTAATAGTCGCGTACATCTTGATTTGATATTAAAAATATAAAAAACGATTAATGGAGATTAGTTGGGCCCTAATCATTAACTATCCTAACTGTTTCAACCTCCTCAACCTTCAAAACCACTCTATTTTCCAAAGTATAAATAGTGGCCTTGGGGAGGGCATTGATCAATCAATATTGGAGAGCAAAGTTAAGCTGGTGGTATATCTTCAGAAGTCTTGGAGCAGCATGACTTAGAGTCCTTTGGTTGCAGAGGAGTCCTTGTCTCAAAAGCTGGGTTTTACTCTTATCTCATTAATTGATTGTTAATAAAGAGAATTCTTTTTCCAACATTGTGTTGAGTCTCTTTCATTTATTATGGTTAATGAATATTTTTTATTATGTACTGGATATATTATTTATCTAACCTCTCATATATACATGTATAAGATAGTACTTGGAGAATTCGATCTTTACAGGTGAAGGAGGTGCATCCCTGGAAGCTTTAGAGAGAAGAGGAACAAAAGAAGATCAAGCTTGGATCAACCGTCGGTAATTGGATAAGTCAATACTTTCTTCCTATTTCCTTTCTGTTCTCTATTAAAGTTGATTGTATGCAAGGTTAGTAGTAAGTTGGTAACCCCATACCCTAGGTTACAAGGGTTTTTAATCCTGAATAATAGAAGTGGTGACTCCATTGGGGAGTCCAGCTTGCTATGGGTTAGTCCTGTAGATCCTTGCCTAGTCTTTGATTTGATTCAGTGTGTGGTTTTATGTCTTGGTTTGGACTTGCAGTAGTGTTTTAGAGACCTTTATATTTTTTTCTTTTTTGAAAATTGTTTTCTCCTATACGCGGGTTGCTGTGATACATAGTTGCGTACATAGGCTTGTATACGCTAGTTGCTATACTAAATAGTCGTGTACAGTACACGAGTTTCTCAACTAGATAGTCGCATACACACCTTAGCAACAAAATTTTGGGTGCGATTGCTTGTCCCTGTCCTTTTTGGATTTTGCCTTGCTTTGTGGTCTTCCAGTACTGGCATTTCACTGTAGGTTTGAAAGCCCTATCAACCATACTTCGTGCTTTTCAGTAAGCCCTTGAGTAATTGTTGTTTGTATTTTCTTTCTTTTTATCAATATGAGGTGGATTATCCTGTTGGGTGATAGGTCCAAGTGCTGTGTATCTGAATCAATGATCAGGGTTCTAGATACCGTGTTCCTTGTGCTATTTTCAAGTAGTTTCGGTTTGTCACTTTCCTTTTATTGATTTCAGTGGATTTCATTCATTGTGTATTCCCAAGCTAGGTGTTTGCCAAGTTTATTCCTTAGGTCATTGATCTTTGGTTCTTATAAGTCTGCTATACTTCATTTTGCTTGCTTTATATAGTCAGATTATTCAAGCATACTCAAGAATTTTTGCATTTAGGTGCATAGTAATTTTTGAAGAGTTTGAAAAGTGAAAAGGAAAGCATTGGAAACATTTGCATTTGAATTGCATATTGTAGTTTTATTTTCAGTTTTTGAATAAAATCTCAAAAATTACAAAAATAAGTCTTAGTTTTCTCNTTAAAAAAAAAGGAAAAAAGAAGCTTGCTTTAAGTAGTCATAATTTGCTTTAGAAATCATTTTATACACCTTTTTTACTTTTCTTATCGAGTCCATAATATCATAGTCATTCACGACACTTACCCTTTGACTAAGAACAACCCTTAAAATGAACACTATAATTTAAAATTTATTAGTAAGGTTTGTTTTATAGGGTCATACACCTACTAGCTTAGGCTAGACTTCTGGGATAGGAAGTGTAAACTCCCCACAAGTACTTAAATTTTGACGTAGTTGGCCAATCGATAGGTAAATCCTTCTTTGTGTTGATAGCATCTAGGAAGCTCCTCTCAAATGGGATTTATGCACGAGGCCACATGGAGGCATTGGACTGAGGAGATAACCCTCCAATTCCTTGTCAAAACGCAGACCAAGGTTTTTATGCATCTGGAGATTCTATCATAGACCCAATTTTGGGCTTTGCTACCTTGCCCATGCATACGAATCAGGTTTACGACTATCCCCCCAGACTGTTGATATAGTTAAGGTAGCCTCTAGTCTCTTGGACATCTAGGGTTTATACACGGGTAAACCGGAAGGCTATTTTTGGTTCACCTTGGACGGGCTTGGAAGGTAACCCTTGTTGAAAGTGTAGGAGGGCGGTGGGTGATTCCTCCCCTTGTGCCTAAGAACCTCTTCAGGGACTCCAAGAAACTGTCTCTCATCTTTCTTCAGAAAAGCATACCTTATACCCCTTGTGATTGTTGAGACTTTAGGAAATTTTGCAGTGATTGCTCTGTGGTTTGTCTGTGTTTTTATCCGTCCTTAAGGTGTGAAGAGTCAAATTTAGAATTGTGGAGGACCAATCTATCAGAAGGTCACAAAGGTTGCAAAACCGTCCTCCGCTTATCACATTGGAACCTCCACCTCCCCCTCAAAGGCAGAGATTGGACACAGACGATTCTTTCAAACCAATAGGAGTTAGTGAAGTTCCAGGTGAACCAGAACTTAGGGCAAACCATCTTAATTTAAACATAGTTGAGATAGAAGACTTGCAGGCTAACGAATTTGCAAGGAATTTTAGTTCACCTCTAACTGAATTAAACGATACAGTGATCGTTCAAGTTCATCCTTTCAATCCACCCGTGATTGGTGTCCCTTTGGGCAGAATAATGTCTACTACCGGAGAAAGTTCTTTTACTTCCACCTCAGCTGCTCCAACTGAAGGGGTGTCACCTCTCCCAGTAGTTATCCCTAGAATAAGTATACCTACTACACCGTTAACTCTAGCTAGCTGAGTGGTTCAACAACCGACTCCCACAAGTTTAGCAGGTGCTTCTAGTGGTATGGTCACTGAGATTCCTAGTGTACCTACAATTCCTACTTCTTTCACACACGTTGCTCAGAGTGGTCCTATAGGATCCTCAGATTTTTTCTAGGGTTCTCCTTGGAGTGGGGGGTACATTCCCCCATCCACTTCATACATAGTCCCAACACCCGCATATGTAGGGGTGCAGTTTAGAAAACCTAATCCTTATGGTCAAGGTTTTCAAACTCTGGTTTCAGCTCCATTCACAAGCTCTCCTTTTTCTCTTTTCAGCGGAGAGATACCTGCTCCTATATTCCAAACCCCAACTTCGACTGGGGCAGCTAGAACCTCATATACTGCACCGCACATAAACAATCTACTAGCTTATGGATGGAATCCTTTGCAAAGAATCCCAACCACTTCGCAACCGGCCGCAGGGGGTAACGCCACCTTCACATATGGTAATATGGTGGCAAGTCCCTCTAATCCCCAAGTTGGTACTTTTAGTGCTCTCGTTAGACCCAAGATCCCTTTCTTGGAAACGTTAAATTTTCCAAATTTGTTGAAATTAATGAATGAACCGGTGAGACATAACTCCTCAGGGCCACCCATTCCTACCAATCTGCCCTCGAATATCCCAAAATTCAAAGGCAAAGTTGGTGATGATCCAGGAGCTCATGTCACCACTTTCCATTTGTGGTGCTCTTCCAACTCACTGAACGAAGATTCAGTTTGGTTGAGGTTGTTCCCAATAACTTTAACCACTACTGCAGCAAAATGGTATATTGAATTTCCTTCTATTGCGTTTAACAGTTTTTGGGACTTGGATAATGTATTCCTTAGTCACTTCCAACTTCCTATCCGATATGATTTCGAGACAGACTTGTTGTCTATCTTCCGGCAGGACAGGCCCACCCATATTTTGGATCACATCCAAGAGTGGAGAAGACAGAAGAGCCTTGTCAAAGCCACTATTCCTCCCAAGTTCTTATTAGAATGGTTACTTAAATCCCTATTGCCATATATATCTAAGGATGTATCTACTTCGGGAGTGACCAATGAGGAAAAAGCTATCATTAGGTCCTAACAGTTAGATTTGATATATTCTCAGTCTGGGATTTTATATGAGATTATCCCTAAGGCACCGAGGCCAACGCACAATTTAGAGAAACCTAAGCCTGGACCCCATGCCAATGGTGTGGTTGGTTCTGTGAATTCTCCCATTGTAGAATCTTTGGCTAAACAGCTCCATCAGTTGTCTGTCAAACATTATATGGCAGAGGAAGCAAAGGCTGCCCCCTCATCCCAAAATGCAAATGTTTTTGCACAAACCTCTCAGAAGGGAAATCAGCAGCCCAGTGGGAAAAAGAAGGAAGGAAAAAAGGGTGAGGAAAACAAAAACAAGCAAAAACCCACAAATAATGCTGATAGGGGCAAGAAAGAAAAGAAGAAGGTGAATTTCCCATGTAAGTTGTGCCATGAAGATCACTTGACCCATATATCTCCCCTTATGGAACAAGATTAGAAGTTGTTAAAAGGCCAACAACCAGCTGTCCTTAAGGATCATTTTCCCAGAGAATAGAATTCTGCTTCAGCTTCAAATGTAGTAGGGGGCACCCCAAATGCTCCCGACCCCAATTATATCAACATGGTTCGATCCGAGACTTTACTACAGACCAGGAACAAGAACTATGAAAAAGAGACCTTAGAGAAGGGTAAGTCAATAGGTGAGACTTCTAACCCTCTCATGATTGAGAATCCTGCCCAAATTATGCCCAAGATACAGAAAGGTGTCTTTAAGAAAACCTCGCACAATCCTAATGATAGGGATGCAACAAACTACTCTGTAGTTGAAGACTTAGCCCAGACTCCTTGTGCACTGTCGGCTTTAGAGGGGTTACAAAGTTGTCTCGCCCAGCGGGATGCACTCTTAGCAGCCTTAGGTAGTATGGACTCATCGAGTCTCATGGCGAAATTTAATTTGTCTGATGTCAAAATTCACCTGCCATATCATGTAGCCTTATCGATAGATGTCGTCCATGGTGGAAAAACCATTGGAAGGAAAGTTTTCGATGAGGGTGCTTCTACATGTGTCATGTCCATGTCTTGTTGGAAATCTCTTGGATCTCCAGAGCTGGTTCCATCGAACACCCTACTTACTTCTTTTGATGGAAGGTATTTTCGTCCACATGGTATCCTACCGGATTTTGAAATTAAGTTGGCAAAGAAAGTAGTGTCTGTTGAGGCAAAGGTGATTGATACACCTTTAGATTATAAATTGCTCTTGGGGAGAAGTTGGACTTACGCCATGTCAGCTATTGCATCGGCCATTTTTCAGGTGGTAGTGTTTCCACATGAAGGGAAGTTGGTTACTATAGACCAACTCAGTTTTACTTGAAAAGGACGCATGGAAACTAACGAATCCACCATACCATTGGTCTATCAGGTCAGACCTGCTTCAAAGAGCTTAGGGGCTGGAATGTATGCATCATTAATGGGAACATTTGATATTCCAGCTCTGATTAATTATATAGGTTCTACTAGTGTAGGGAAGTCTATAGCAATGGTTGTTGATAGAACAGATCCTTGGGTTCTTCCTTCCCACCATGAACTTGAAGTGCCCTTATCGACAGCCGAAGTAGCTTATCAAGCTATTGTCCATACCATTGTTGATTCCATTACGGTCCCTCTCACAGTCTTAGAGGAGCCGAAAGAAGCATATTTGCCTGCTTAGGAAGAGAAATCTTTGCATTCTATAGATTGCTTAGATATGGTTTTACCTTCGAATCAAGCCATGTGTGAATGAGACAAGATCTGCGAAGATCTTCACCATCGATCCTATTTTCTTCCAGAGTTAAGTAGGATCAAGAACCAAGAGTTCCATATGAGACTAGAAGTTGATGTTGATATGCTTATTAATCCCTTACCAAGGGAAGCAATATTTGCTTATGGGAATATGGAAAACATTTCCACTACAATTCCTATCAACATCTCTGTAAATCCAAATGTTGTAAAAAATGTACACAATGGCTCAAACTGCTCTCTGGAGGAGATTGCGATCTATACAGCCTTGTTTAAGGAATTCCGCGACGTATTTTCATGGTCATATGAGGATATTCAAGGCATTGATCCATCAATAGTCGAACATGAAATTCAAACATACCCTAATGCTAGACCCATTCGACAAAATTTGAGACCCGCCAACCTGCGTAAAGCGGCGGCGGTTCAGGCTGAAGTTGAGAAACTAATGAAAGTTGGTTTCATTTACCCCATAGCTTTGGCAGAATGGGTATCCAACCCTATTCTTGTTGACAAAAATCAAGGGACTATATGCATTTGTACTAAAATTCAAGATCTAAACAAATCCTGTCCTAAGGACAACTACCCCACACCATTTATAGATCAAATTATTGATGCTTGTGGAGGAAGTCAATTATTTTCGTTTATGGATGGTTTGTTCAGGTATAATCAAATCCAAATTAAACCGGAATACCAACATAAAACAACTTTTATTTGTCCTTGGGGTACCTTCGCATACAAGAAAATGCCCTTTGGATTGAAAAATGTAGCAGCAACTTTTCAGCGGGCAATTCTTCCTTTCACGACATTAAAGCCATTGTCGAACCCTACCTTGATGATCTTCCAGCACATTCTCATAAAAGGATTAATCACCCAGATCACTTGCGTTTGATTTTTGAATGATGCAGATACTACAAAATTCACTTGAATCCCCACAAGTGCATTTTTTGTGTCGAGTGAGGGAGGCTACTCGGATTCATTGTTTCCAACAAAGGCATTCAGGTGGATCCTTTGAAAGTTGACGCCATCATAAATTTTCCTCCTCCTCATTCTATCAGGTAGCTTCAAATCCTGCAGGGGAAGTCCAATTTCCTTTGACTTTTTATCGTAAATTATACCAATATTACTAAAGGTTTCATGCGCCTGTTGAAACCAGACACCCCATTCGTATGGGATTAAATTGCACAACTTGCATTTGAGGCATTAAAAAAAGCTTTGTTGTTGGCACCGTTATTGCACCCGCCAAATTACTCTCGGTATTTTATATTGTATCTATACGCATCTGAGTCAACCATAGGGGTAGTAGTAGTCTAGGAGGATGATGAGCTCCAAGAGCATGTCGTCTACTATCTCGGTTGTGCTTTAGACGACCCTGAACTTAGGTATTCCCAAATCGAGAAGTTGGCTTTGGCAGCTATGTATGCTATTTAGAGGTTGTGTCACTACATCTTACTGAGGACCACGACGATAGTGGCATAAGTTAATCCTTTTCCATATGTTTTGTCCCGACGGATAGTTGGAGGAAAATTCAAAAAATGGATAGTCATTCTTCAAGAGTTTGACTTAGATTTCCAATCTGCCAAATCCAAGAAATCCTTATTTTTTGTTGAGGTCATTGCAGAATTTCCAGTAGAGGAAGATGTAGCCATTGAAGAAGACTCATTCCCAGATGGGCATATCTTTTTGATTTCCACCTCTGACTCCTAGTATGGAGATGTACTTATCTATCTCTAGACTTTGAAGTACCCTGCAACCTTCTCACGAGAAGAGTGTCGTAAACTTCACGTACATGCCAAGAACTACCTCATTATTGGAGATACTTTATATCGTAGGGGGGTAGATTTCATTTTGCGTCGATGTCTTACCCACGAAGAAGAAGATACTGTCCTAAATGATGCCCATAGTGGAGCGTGTGGGGGTCATTTATATGGGTTAGCAACGGCCCATAAGATATTACATGTTGGTTATTTCTATCCCACGATCTTTAAAGATTGTGTGGAAGCCGTGAAGCGCTATCATCCTTGTTAGCTTTACACCAGAAAGATGCGGTCGCATCCCGCTCCTTTATTTCCCATCATCTCAGTGGTCCCCTTCACGAAGTGGGGGATATATTGTGTGACATGCATCCCAGTTTCTGCTGGGGGGCACAAACATATCATTGCTGCTGGAGATTATTTCACGAAGTGGGCAAAGGCAATGCCCACCTTTAAAGTTGATGGGGAAACTACAACTTTTTTCGTTTTCAACCAAATTATTGCATGATTCGGTATCCCTAAAGAGATTGTCACTGACCATGGCAATCATTTCCAAAATAGTATGATGACTGAATTGACCACTATACTAGGGTTTAGACAAGAACATTCATCTTCATTCTATCGTCAAGCAAATGGTCAATTCGAGGCTATAAATAAAACTTTGAAGACTATTCTCAAACGTACTATTAATGTATCCCATTCCAACTGGCACATCATGTTGTATCCTGCACTTTGGGCATATCGAACCAATGTGAAAACTACTACAACGTTTTCTCCTTTCCAACTCGTTCATGGAGTGGAAGCAGTTACCTCGGTCGAATGTGAAATTCCATCCTTAAATATTAATATTCATGTGTTACCTGATACAACTGAGCTGGAAGAACGTTTATTACATTTAGAACATCTATATGAGCAGCGTAGAGATGCGATGACAGCAAATGAAGCTCATAAAAATAGGGTAAAAATCCAATACGATAAATCGGTCAAGCCTTGGATTTTTTCTGAAGGGGAGCTTGTCTTGCTCTGGGATCAAGACAAAGAACCCCCGGGGGTAGGAAATTTCAGGTCCATGTGGTTAGGACCTTATGTCATGTCAAAGGTGTTGAAGAAGGGCACATATGAATTGACAAATTTCGAAGAGAATAAGCTGTCTGAGCCTAGAAATGGGCTCTACTTGAAAAAGTACTATGCTTAGGCTTAGTGCTTTTTCCCGTATTTTATTGTATGTATTTTATGTACAATAATTAGTTGGTTTGTGTTTTTATACCATTTGCTAGTTGTTATAGATGTCTTTCGAGTGGTTTGTAGGTTTCCCTGATGGCGACAGTCGCCACACTTGTAATTTGGCTTTAGCCGCATGGGTCATTTACTCACCCTCAAGACAATTAGTTGCCTCGTTAGGCGCTTGCTTAGGTCCTGCTACCAACAATGTGGCCGAGTACAGGGATGTCATTGATATTTTATGGGATGCTTTGTCACATGGTATCACTCAGCTGGAAGTCCAACTTAACTCTCAATTGGTGGTTTTCCAGCTCAATCGAGCTTATCAGGTGCGGAACCCTATTTTACTACGTCAATTTATGCAAGTTAGGTTATTGGAAAGAAATTTTGAGTTTTTTATATTCAATCATATTCCAAGAAATTAGAATTCATTAACCGATGCCTATGCTAATTATATCTTGGATTGGCACTTAACACATTTTGCATAAAAATATATAGTAGACATATAACAAAAAACTTGTAAATAAACCGGAAATATATATATATGTGTGTGTGTGTGTGTGTGTGTGTGAATATATGTCCATATAGATAGGTCGAGTTTCTAATCCTCAGATCCAGTCATAACTGTATAATATAAAAAAAATATACAAAACATGGATCAAAACCCATAAAATGCTCCTAAGTCTAAGCCTGACCACCCTGGTCCCCCTAATCACCTTGATCACCCTGCTCGTGGGCTTCTTCAGCCTCCTCAGCTTCGACAGCCTCAACGACATCAATATACACAAGTACTACTCTCGCTACCCGCCTCATAAGGAGTATCCAAACATGTGTTATACCAACCACCAGCTCCTGCATGGCAGCAGGGATATGATCAATGCATAAGGTAGGTACTCTCTGGGTAATCCTGGCTAGGTTTCCCTCAAGAACCCTAATCAAACCCTGGTCCTATCCCAACACAAGACACACATACATGTGTGGATGCCCAGCAGGGCGAACTGGTCCAATATATGCATTTTGACATTTTAAAAGGATTAAAAACTCTAATACATATGTATATATATTTATAATTAAAATTCATAAAACTTTAAAATTTGAAAACAAAAATACCCGATTCTCCCCATTCTCCTCTAAGAGGGAGGACAAGGTCGGTATCACCACGAAAATCTAACCCATCATATGGAAACAGCTCCAAGGCTGGTAACTGTCACTCCCACCAAAAGTTGAAGTCGTCGTCGTATACACTCTGGACCGATCCACCACCTCCTTGGTGGAGGAAGATCTCTCCCCACCTACTCAGTCTAGGTTGACGGGGAGAACAAATTGGAAATGGTACTGCAGGACTCAAATCGGGAACCCTCTCAAAGAAAAAGGCTACTAATATGCTGGAATAACCAAAAAATTTCTACCTGCCTCTTTTGCAGTCAGAGAGTTGCTTCCACATTATCGGGATTACTCTCGAACACCAGTCATATAGAGCTCCCTGTATACAGTCCACCGCAAGCCTCATTTGGTTCTGAGTTGCAAGGTGAAGTGACAATGACCCTACAACCCTCACTATAGTGCTCACCAATACCTGTAAAGGAAAGTTGCAAATATGCACAATAGGGATGCAACTACCCCTCTTTTGAGTTCCAGGCTCATAGTATATATCTATGTAGTTATGTACACTTAGAAGGTCACCGCCCCTGCTGATACCTTCTAAGTTCATCACAACTCCCCGTCGCGATAAACCGGAGATAAAATAGACATCTTCCAAAGTAACCTCTAGAAACTCACCTTGAAGGTCAAACATACCAAGATCATGATCCCAATAGTTTATCAAAACCTCTAATAGGTGGACATTTGACTGGATAGGTGAGGTACAAAAGAATTTCAATAACCCACTTTGTCGTAAAACATTTACCATGGGGGCATCTTATAGAGCTTATTGGTACATGTCTTCATGTTCCCTCTCCCTCCACTCAAGAACCATATTTCAATCTAATAAACAAACCATTTTAAACCATTAGATTGATATAAAAAATTGATTTTTTGACCCTACACAATCTTTTTCTACCTTGTGCAGTGTACGTGACTCTCCTTTGGAAAAGTCGCGTACTGTACGCGAATTTCCTTCAGGAAACCTGCGTACAAAATGCATGTACGTGACTGTTGATATACCATACCTTCGTACACAGTGTTCATGCTTTGAGGGCATTGGAAAATATAAAAATTGGGCCAAAAATTGAAATTTGCTTGGATCAAATGAAAGAGCATGGAGTGTAGTTTCACATAGCACTCGCGGTTTCAAGAATTGTCTCGAGTCATCCACATTGAGCAATCAAAGGTAGATGTAAAACTTGTCTATTTTGGGTAAAAATTAAATGGTGAAGTTTTTTATTTATATTTTGAACTATTTATAGAAAAATTATTTTCAAAGTGAGTTTTTTCCCTATACTTCATATTTTTTATAAAATCAAACTAATGCCATATCTTTTTCTTCAATGTGACGGGTCTATGGTCGTTTAAAGTTGTTTTTTCACTCATATAGGATTGGTTTTTGGTCATTTCACATGCATTTTGCATTTATACCTAATCCATCTTAATCCTAGCATTAATACTTCGACCACGGACTATGGTATCTTTAACCATTAGTTCCTCGTTTATGCCATTGTTCTTCCGTGGATAGGATTTTTCTCCCATGAATATATTCATTTAGAACCTACGTATTGTCTTTCGATATTCATGCTACAGCTATCATAGGTTCACAGCAATTTTCTTAGCTATTTTTCACGCCAAATTGAGCCTCATTTTGGTCTCTTTTTACAAGATATTCCTTTATAAGACTCCTGACCCTTATGGATTTTCTTTAGGCCCAGGTCTAACTCCTCAAAATAGACTTGACTGCCAAGTAAACTTGTACATTCAAGCTTGTTAAGAATATGTGAATGGGCATCCGCGTTGGTGGTAGGTTATCTCTTTCTCGGACCATGTGGAATAATACGATAAAGGATCACTCTCTTTTCTACGGAATTGAGAAGAGTATTCTCAGGTACAGGTTTATCACTTTTCTATACCTAAGGGAATAAATTTACGGAAAAGGAACACCCGATATGAGCTCAGTTTTCTCTTTTTCGTGATCTGGATCCTAAACATGAAAAAGATTCTGAGTGTACTTCATGTCTTTGTCATGCTCGTTAAACACCAAGAACAAAGAATTGATTTTATTGTTGTAAGCCTCATTTCTTGTTTTCAAATGGATATTTACGAGTGATCTTACTTTCCTTCACACTCGTAAAACTCAAGCTATATGCCTCTCTTGAAGGAGCGTTGGGTAGGTGGTAATTTAACCTTTTTCGGACCTCCCTGACTAAGTACAAAAAAGGTTCACCTTTTCTTCTATGGGAGTTAAGAGATTTTTTCTGTGGTATGTTTTATACTTTTTCGGCCTCAAGAGACTAAATTGGACGAAGAAGGACCCCCCCGGAGTATTCTTCAGATTTTTCAGACTCTCTAAACATGAAAACACCAAGTGAGCATGTACTAGTTCGGGCTCATAAAATCCATGAATCAATGACACTATCAAGCATTATTCCCTCTTCCCTTCAAGCTTGTCGAAAAATGAAGTGAGACTTGAGTTGACTTTCCTGGACTCATTAAAATTTAACAGGGAAGATAAGGAAGAAGTTTTCTTTTGGTTCTCAGTCAGTGGCAACATGTTTTCCTTGAACATAGCACTCTCTGTCTTTTTCAATACCCATGTCTCAGTGTTCACTTTTATTTCAGCTATTACTTCGAGTTTCTTACTCCTCCTCTTATCAGTTATACCTAGGGAATCTGATCATGTCTCCTACATGACAGATAAGTCTAGTTGTACTATCTATAAAGTTAAAAGATACCTTGGTTCATCTTTGTGCCGTGCTCACTGTTCAAGGATTTAACCCTGTATCTGATCTTTATCCTGATTCCATCAATGTCCTATCTGTTATTACTTGTGTTTTCCTTCCTTTACCCAATTCCTAGTCACTCTTGTGATCCGTTGGAGGATCTATTGCCTTCCTCATCATAGTATGGTTTCTCATCAGCACTTCCTGACGACGAAGACCTAGAGTTTTGATGATCGTACCCTAGGATTCACTTTCATTATTGATGAATTCCTTTGCTTCAGTTGTCAATTATCACCTATTAATTGACAATCTATTGAATCCTATCCATGTTCAACTTCAATAACATCTATTCATATGGCTTGGATTGTACTGGTTCTTTGGGATTTTTGACGAAGACCTTAGGTTCATATCTATGGACTAAGTTGCGCAAGATTATGTTGTGATCACTTACACAGCTTCCAGATATTTGAAGACTCATCATTATTATATATTGTGGCTTCGATCCACCTTTGTAATATACATGGTCTTGTACCCATACCATATGATGTACTCAAATATTGTAAAGGAGCTAGTGTTCCAGTATATTGAACATAGCATCCTCAGATATGACTTTGTATATGACATTATTATGTATTTGTTTCAAATACTACCTCTGCTCCATTGGACTTATGAGTTCTCCAAGATAATGATTATAATGTATTTCGGCCATCATTTCCCTCTGACCTCACACATTAGGGGGCATCTATTATCAACCCAAATGGCACTTCTCCATCCGAGTGCCGACATTCCTTATGTTGGTACACAAAAGGACATCTTAGGATTGAAGTTTTCCAAAACACTATAAATGGGCATGAATTGGGATGCATTTATCCTTGAACTAGCTTACCATATTATTTTTCTAAGTGTTGATTTGCGTACGTGACTATATCCATTGCAACTCGCGTACGTACGCAACTATTTCCATTGACAACTCACGTACTGTACACGACTATCTACATTGCAACCCGTGTGCATCAGCATACGCAAGTTTCCTTTAAGAAACTCACATGTCATACGCAGGTTGCCTATATTAATAGTCGTGTACATCTTGATTCGACCTTAAAAATATAAAACACGATTAATGGAGATTAGTTGGGCCCTAATAATTAACTATCCTAACTGTTTCAACCTCAACCTTCAAAACCACTCTATTTCCCAAAGTATAAATAGAGGCCTTGGGGAGGGCAATAATCAATCAAGATTGGAGAGAAAAGTTATGCTGGTGGTATATCTTCAGAAGTATTGGAGAAGCAGAACTCAGAGTCCTTTGGTTGCAGAGGAGTCCTTGTCTCAAAAGCTGAGTTGTACTCTTATCTCATTCACTGATTGTTAATAAAGATAATTCTTCTTCCAACATTGTGTTGAGTCTCTTTCATGTATTATGGTTAATGAATATTTTTTATTATGTACTGGATATATTGTTTATCTAACCTCTCATATATACATGTATAAGATAGTAATTGGAGAATTTGCTCTTTACATGTGAAGGGGGTGCATCCCTGGAAGCTTTGGAGAGAAGAGGAAAAGAAGAAGATCAAGCTTGGATCAATCGCCGATAATCGGGTAAGTCAATACTTTCTTCCTATTTCCTTTCTATTATTTATTAAAGCTGATTCTCTGCAAGGTTAGTAGTAAGTTGGTAACCCCAGACCCTAGGTTACAAGGGTGTTTAATCCTAAACAACACACATTAATGTCGCAGGAACGAATCCTGTAGACAACCATTGATTTTTTGCTTACAAAACTACAATTCCCTAGTATTAAAATCTACAACAAACATTAATACACAGGAACTAAAATATAAACACCATCATAATATTACGCATAGTCCAAGTAAATATACAAGAGATGGCAGGAATCGAATCCTGTGGGCACCTAAGCCCAAATCACAACCACCCACTTATTTCAACTCAATGTATTAACAATGACCAGGAATCGAATCCTATAGAATCGTTCTACTTTAATCAAATCCACGCTATACACAGAGTGTATGCGGGCTGTAACATTTAAATAAAATTTATGTAGCAAGGTTCGTGAGAACCTCAGTCTTCTACACACAGGCTATAAATCAAAACGAAAATCATTAAATAGAGGTCGTAAGACCTTTACTAAGATATGCGCAACATTTACATAGCCATGGATTAGAATTAAATTACACAATAAATCTAAATAACGATTCAATGCCTGTCAATGAATCCACCTTCAGAAATGATTGCCACTTAGGGTTTACATCCACGGCCATATTAATATTCTAAATTACACTTTTATAATGAACAAACAATCTGCCATATGTTTCCTTTACACATCATAAACGCCAATCGTAGGTCTAAACCCTCTAATCTATCACAACAACCATGGAATAAAGCTCTTTCCATTCACGACAAGGCTTCAACCACATGCTGTCAACATTTACATTTTCATCGCTAATAAAAGTAATGGAAGTAAATATACACAAACGTCCACGAAAGTAGAGGCCACATGGAGCCCAAGTTCCATAAACAATGCTGTAGCATAATCTTTATACATAGTCCAGTTAAATACTATTTCAAAACATAAACGCAACATGTATTTTGCAATCCCCACATTTTATTACATTAACATATTTTACACAGTTGTGCCATGGGCCATAGAAGCATTGCAAGCAATGGTGCTACCCAGGCTTAAAAGTCTTAAATCAAACACGATTTATACAAAAACACATCGAGCCTGTTAAAATTCCCAAGGCCCCATCATTGCTTACAACACCATTAATTACAAACCCAAACTCTATAAACCCATTCCAAAGGAAAATCGAAACCCAATATCTTAAAAATCCAAACTACAACAAGTTATAACCTAGTTTTAAAGCCAAGAGGTGGCGAGCACTATTTTGTTAGTAGGATTACCATAATGGTAATGCCAATACATGGCTCGTAGGCAAGCTACGAATCCCTCATCTCCTCACTGCCCTGTCACCTGCAACCACAACCCAAGAAATGAAGGATGAGAAGCATGGAAGCACAGTAAGAAAATAAACAAACCACAAGGCTGTAAAAACCACAATGACTCCCATACAATTTTGTTACCTTTGAAGTATCCTTCACCTACTGCGGAGAGACAAGACCCAACAATAACAAACAGAGCAAATGACCAAAGTCCATCGTGAGCCAAGACATAAGCTTGGGCTGCCACAAACTCCAAGGCGAATTAATGGCACCAGCCTGGTGTCCATTATCAAATTCCAAAACCCACGTCCCTATAGTTTGTAAACGACACATAATCGTTGCCACCTTTTCCCATTTGCATAGTGTTAAAACCTCCAATGTGTAACGTAGACCATGGTATATATTCACTACCCCAAAGTTTAATGCAGGGTATAGCATATTATATGCATTATGTACTTTAGGTGCTAAGCCTTTAAACCCTTTATTATCATTTCCTTTGGGCCTATGCATAAGACCATGGCATAATTCTTATGCCATGGTATGTTGTTTGTTTTATAAAATCAAAGATTTGGTCTTTGACCAAAGTTTGTAAACCTGCCAAGAGTAGTAAGAGGATAGGTTAATACCTTTAGTAAAATAAAAATGGAATACATCTAGGTTAAAATATGGACAATTGATCAGTAACTCATAATGAACAACTAGCTTCACTTAGATAATCATTCTAGGTCTTAAAAGAAATAAGCAGGGCAATTACCTTGTCAATAAAATAAGTATGTACGAAACAATAATAACGATCAATGGGTGTGACTAGCTGCGAGTGTAAATACACCTGCACATAAACAAGTTAAGAGTGCCTTAGTTCAAACTGAACTAAGTAATCCCACTAGACAAGTAGAAACTTTACCTCTCAGTCTGTCACATGGGAGAACTAGTCCCACCACTCCACCCACTTTAGTTCCAGAAACCAAGTTAAGTTAGAACCATATAAATAACAAGTAAGACTATGCCGAAATGAATCGAGCATATAATCAAGTAACGTCAGATACACAATAATGTATAAACAAAAGAATAATGTAGTAAACAACATTATGACATCGTAAGTAAAACACAGTAATATTCATAACTGAAAGTAAGATGATAGAACATAAGAACAACTTATGACCAAACAGTGGTACATTTAGTGTCCATTATATTCCACAAGTTAAATGATGTTTCACATAGGTAGTTTTACTAGCCTAATAAAAAAAAATCAATTTTTGGGACACTACAGGTTACTTGACCTTAACTCTATCTTTGAGAAGATAGTTGCTCCGTGGAATTGATCAAATATATCATCTATCTGGGGGAGTGGGTTATGGTTCTTAATGGTCATTTTATTTAGCTGTTGGTAATCTATACATAATATTAATGTTGCGTCCTTCTTTTTCACAAACAAGATCGTTGCTCCCCAGGGAGAGACACTAGGTCGAATGTACTTTTTGTCGATTAGTTGTTGTAGTTGTGATTTCATCTCTATAAGTTCTATTATATTCATTTGATATGGATATTTTGATGCTGGTACCGCTCCAGGTATCAGATCGATCGTGAAGGAAATGGATCTTTTTGGAGGAAGTCCAGGGAATTCTTTCGGAAATATGTCTTCAAACTATTTGAAGACTAGTATGTCTTCTAGTTTACGTCTGTTATCATTTTCATTACCATTCATTATATAGAATGCAAAAAATTTACATCCTTTTCTTACTACGAACACTTTACCATTCATTATATAGAATGCGAACACTTTACCATTCATTATATAGAATATGAACACTTCGTTATCGTTTTCGTTACCATTCATTTGCAATGCATAGATTTCTCTGATGGTCACCTTCCTAGGGAGCCCTCTTTGATATTGTTTCCATTATCATCAGTACATGTAAAGGTTTTATCAAAATAGTTTAACACAAATTTATGTTCCTCTAGCCAATACATTCCTATTAATAAATCATAGGAACCTAAAGGCATAATATTTACATTAACATGTGTAAGGAAATCATTCATCATCAATTTACAATTTCTAACAACACTAGTAGCTTTTTGTTGTGTACCCATGGCTAACTGCACTAGCCATGACTTGTCAAACTTTTCAGGTACCAATTTGAATAATTCAACTATTCTAGGTGATATATAGCTCATTCTTGTGAGCCTAGATCAATTAAAATAAATATAGGTTGACTGTTTATCATAACTTCAATTTCAACCATAGAATCCTGGTGCTCTGCTTGCCGATTTTCCAATGCATCGCAGATTCTGGGCATGCTCCTAGCCATGTCCCCAACTGTGACTGCTTCCTAGATAGAATGAACATTAAAATTATCTTTCCTTAATGGACAGTATTTAAAATAGCGTGGCCCTCCACACTCCCAACATTTTAAGGGTTCTTTTTGTGCTGGGTTTTTATTAAGAACTTTTGAATGTTATTTTACTGCAAAATTTTAGGGTTTAAATATTTTGTAATTATTACCTTGATACCCTCTATAGTTATTTACCTTGTTTTTATGGAATTTATTTTTCTTTTTTTCTAGGATCAAAATTATTTGGCCTTTGATTTTTCCAAGCTGGTATATTTTCCCTTTTATTCTTGTTTTGGTCATAACATAAGTTTTCCTTCCTCATTGCTTCCTCTACCATCTTCGAATTGTCATACTCAATCCGTTATTTGAACATGATGGGAAACAACTAAAGAACAACTGCATTTTAGGTTTCTCATCAATTATATAAGTAACATAATGAAGTAGTCTTAAGAACTTATTGCAGAGTTCTTTCATCATCATGGCTCCTAACCATAGTTCATAAAATTATTTTTCTTTTTCTTCATAAGATTGTTTTGATAAGTAATTTCTTTTAAAGAGTTCTTTAAATGTTTTCCAAGTTACATATCTCTCTTTTATCCCTTTAAACTTCTTTATTCCTTGCCACCACATGTTTTCCTTCCCAATCAGATTATAGATGGCTATTTTAGCCTTTAATTCATCAAAGTAGTTGTATATATGAAAACACTTTTTCATTTCAGACAAGTAGGCTTTTGCCTCTTCACCCTTCTCAATTTCCCCATTAAACATGTGTGGTTTAATTTTGTTAAACTCCCCATAGATTCCTCATAGGGTCTGTATTTATTTTTATTTTTGATATCATCACTGCTTTCGCTTGACTCTTGTTGTTTTATGTGGTGTTTAACTGACTCTTCACTTGAAGTGTTAAATTTATGGCTAGAAAATTTCATCTTTCTTCCCTTACATTTGTAAGGTGTAGTTCTAGGTATTTCTTGTTTAGATTCCTTTTTTCTTTCTTTTCCATCATTATGGATCTTAGCTAATAAAATATAATTTAGTTCTTTCCGAGCCTTTGGAATTCATTCGTTATCTTCTTTAAGTTTTCTTAATTCGGACCTTAACTCTTTGATAGTTTGTTTTAGTTCATATTTATTATCCTAAATGCATTTAAGTCTACCCAAATTTCTCCATCTCTTAAGTTAACCTCTTCATTATTTAAAGGATTTTATGGGCGACGTTCCTTTTCTGCAGATATCTCTGCATCTGCCATGTCACCTACAAAAATATAGTTGTTCTTCTCTTTGTTGTTTGTGAGAGAATTGAACCAAAATAAAATAGAATTTAGTTTTATGTTTTTTGTAGTACTAATGTTGAGTTGATTCATGCCTAGTGGATTAACCATGCTCTGATACCATTATGTAACACATTTAAAAATCGTAAATAATACTTTTTTACATGCATTATTTTTACATTTACTTAGTATAATCCTACGTCTTACTACTACTAGTTTTTAATATACTTTTCTTTCCAGTTAAGACAGGTTTGATGAAGCCTACGATTGCTAGTTCCTTCTGGAACCTTCAACCATGTTCACATAGGTGATGTACTTTTTCACTCATTCTTTATTGATTTAACTTATACTTTCAAGGCTTTATCCCTCAACATATTTTACACTATGTATGCAAAGACTTGCCCCTAAGCGTGAGAGGCTTAGGGTTTGTAAGCGTAAGGTTTCCCATACAGTGACCCCTTAATCTTAATAAAAGTGAGGTTTTTACATACTATCTCGCTGGCATGACCCTACATGCATTGGTTTTAATGTTTTTATTACTAGTTCTATGTTTATGATTAAAACCCTTCCTAGTACCTTAGTCTAACCCAACGCTAAGGTATAAGCATTTGTATTAAACATATTTTATAAAAACAAATCATGGAAGAGGTATGGGTCTAGCCATAAATGTAACATGACACTATTGATATTTGAACGTTTATTCCTAATTCTTGACTTTACTTGTTCGTTCAACATTCCTCGAACTCAGAAATCAGTTGATGCCAGTGAAGAGCTAGCAAACCTAAAATGATCCAAATTAGCAAAAAGTACTACCAAAAAACCTTCTTCCACATGCTCAAATACACAAGATTATTTCCGCAAATCAGTTTCCATAGATTACCCTTCCGCAATTTCCCTTCCGCAATCGCCTTTCTGCAATGATCCTTCCTCAAATTGTGGATTGCAATTTGTGGGATTACATTTTAATTTATAAAATTATCTTTCCACAATTAACCTTGCAATTTTCCTTACGCAATCATTATTATGCAAATTGCAGATTGCGGGATTATGTTTTAACTCTAGTAAAATCATCATTCTAAAATCAACCTTCCACAATTAGCTTTCCGCACTGCAGATTACAGGTTCAGGCTTCATTCCATATTGCAGACTACAGATTACGGGATTACATTTTAACTTTTTAAAATTTAACATTCCGCAATCAACCTTTCGCAATTAGCTTTCTGCATTGCGGGTTGCAGCCTCATTTCACATTGCGGATTGAGAGATTACATTTTAACTTTTTAAAATTTATCGTTCCACAATCAGCCTTCCACAATTAGCATTCCGCATTGTGGATTGCGGGTTGCGGCTTCATTCCACATTGCATATTGCAGATTGCGAATGCACCTTCTAACTTTTTTGAACTATTCTTCTGCAACCCATCTTCGGTAACTCCTATGAGTTGTTGATCTTCTATCTTTGTGGATCTCTTACCTTCTATGTTGATTCACTTCATGAATTCTTTCCCCATCATCGATTCATGTTTTCTCCATTAATCTGGATAATCCAATCTCTATCGAATGAAATGAATGTAGTCTCTGCAATCATGGTTATACTTGTATATTTTTGTTTTGTTTTAATCAATGGTTTCCATCCTTCGATGGAATTATTGTCTTGATTAAGTTGGTAAGATTCTTTTAGATCTAATTACTAAACTTTATTAACACTCGATGGCCATGAATGATGGGATTATTACCAAGCATGGGGAAGAAAGATTCGTTGCTGCAAATAATTAGGGCATCTTGATTTAAACTGTAATGTGGATTACAATGGTTCTCTTAGAATCTGGTTGTTAACTGATAAAGTAATATTATATAGGATATTTGTAGATCTATTCCATAATACAATATGAAGTTAATTTAACATGAATAATTTGTACACATGTAAATAATTTAAAGAACAAGTATTGAATTTGAAACCATAACAAAACAACAATAGCCAGATATAAATAATTATGCTCAGAAGGAATTACTAATTAGTACAGTAATAAAATTACTAGTAATCCTTGATGTGGGTATGGATGCCCAATCTTAGATGCATTAAGAATAATCTAACATTGTACATATCCGATATACTACAGAAAACATGGATCCATAAAAATTTCTCCTAGATGTATAGCTGTGATTCAACATTAAAATACACATTTTATTGCAACTAAAATCAATCATAAGAAATAGAATAAGAACCTGGCACGAACGCTGGAAAAATAAAAGTGGAGAAGTTGTTCCTCCCAACCAACTCCCAAAGCAACTAAGCTACTTTCTCTAGAACCCTCGAGCTTGTTCAATGAACCATAAGGGTAAAATATTTCAATGTGCCATCTCTTGCATTTCATAGATGTTAATCCTCATCCAATGCTATCCTCCTGGTTCTTATGGACATACTATTATATAGTGTTTTTCCTAAACTTGGTCATTTATGATCCTCCCCCTCTTTAGCACTCAACTAGGAGTTGTGACCTGATTTTTGGGAATGATGTATCCTTCATCTTGAGTTCTCACTGAGTGGTTTCTACCACTTGTATTTTTAGTATGGTGGGTCAACAAACACTCTTCAACAACTATCTCCACTTTTGTCCCCCTCAACATATTTTATTAAATAATTTTTTTTTTATTACAAAATGTTTTATTCTTGACTTTTCTGTCAAAAATAATAAAATAATAAATAATTATTTTTCCAACAGAATTAATAATACTTATTAAATCAAGGGGTATTATAGGCACCTCTTTCCTCTATTGATTGATAAATCTCGAACCAACGACTTTAAGTTCCGATTGTACCCGTATACAGGCAATCCAACCTATAAAACAAGAAACAAATATATATCCATGCCTCAGGTAAAATCAGACTGACACACCAGTTGACATGTTGTTTCACATCTCTAAGGATCCAATAATGAAAATCCCAACAGAGGCACTGAATTATTCCAAGTGTAATACGTTATGCTAATAGAATCCCACCTTAGATGATCAATTTGGCCCAAGAATATAAGAATAAGAAGCGGGTCCAGCTGCAGCTTCATTATTTTGTAAGGTTGTTATTCCCTCTCTACATTATGATCTTTAGTGATTTGATGCTTGTATGATTGGAAAAGAAAATTTGAGTTGTAGGGAAGTGCCCCATGTTTGACTTGAAATTGACCCCTATTAATTTCTTTGCGACTGAGTGAGATTATTTAGCGTGTGTAGCAATTTGAGTCCTTAGCTGAGTCACACCTAATATCTCAATTTTTGCCTCATGCTATATCTGAGACTATTTATTGTTGCTAACGACCTTCATTCCAGATGGCATATTTGGTATCTCTTTGTTTGCTAATTTGGTGCTACCATTTCCTCCATCAAGACGAAGGGTCGAACAATGACTGTCAAAGAACCAGGTACGTCAAGAAGGTGATGAAGGATGGATTTTCACAGTCTTATACTTGGGAGTTCATCTTTCACATATGGAGCAACGAAGGAACTCCATATGGTCGTGATAATTTATACCTTTGACCCTCTCTCTCAATATGATACAATGTGATCATAGCATATATATTGAGCTTAGACATCGATACCTCCATCACTGGGCCAACACATCATACTATTTTCTAGATCGTTTGGGATTGGGAGGTTAACGTAGCAGGATGGACGTCATTCTATTTTCCAAACCTATTTTGGATTGTAGAGATCTGAAATGATGGAATCATTATGTCAATAATTATATCTCAGCAAACTATCACACAAAGAGTGAATTGGTTTTGATCTTTCCCAATTTTGGTGAGATGAAGTGGACGATCCATCTAGATAAGAATTGCGGCCAATTGTCCAGGAAGAGTGGCACCAAAAATCTCATGGATTTGAATAACTGCTATCATCATGGATTGGTGGCCCGCTTGTTATTTTAGCCATATACCTTGATCTATAATTATGGGGGATGACCAAGGAAAATATGGAAAATATTTTTTGTTGGACCAGGAAGAATTTGGTATCTGTGGTGTCTTCGACCTTCTTGTACCCTATCTCATCTACAAGGAAACTATCAAAGAATTTTGTATGCAAGATGAGGTTGTTTGCTAGGAAAAGTAAATTGGAAGGGAGCGATTCAGAGAAAACACGGTCAAGAATTTTCGGAAAAGTATTGTTTTTCGATCCCTGGACTCGCAACCATGGCTGACGGAACGAAAGGATCAAATGCGCAGATGTAGTTTTTTTTAGTTATTTCATGTGTTTTTTTTAATTTCATAGAAATTGAGCTCAATTTGATCTGCAATCCTATCTTCTTGAAAAACACTTACTTCTTAGTGCTATATTCAACATATGTTAAGGTGCCTCAATCATCTTTTTTAGATTGTTTGACCTATTTTCCGGTTTTTTATCTGAGTAGTTTAGCAATTGTCCTCCTAAACCTTGGGTTCATACTCACATAACCTTCCCATTTTGGTGAACCCAGAATTTATAGCCTAGCCAATTATTCTTTGTGTTCATACGCACCTCACTCTTTGCGTTGTGTTTGGATCAGGTTTCATATCGACAAACCTTACCCATTAAGTGCGTTGAAGGCCAAAGCGTGGCGAAAATGTTTTTTTAACCTGTTTTGTTGTTTTCTGTTTTTTTAATGTGCAAACTAACTTTTTTTCTTATTGTTGTTTTTGCAGAACTGTTAAGGACGAAATATCATCACCCAAAGAAGAATTTTTACAATTTATTCCTAAATATTTTAGAAAAACAAAACCTACAACTAGAAAACTAAATTTAAAACAAAGAAACATTTTGGTTTTTTGCTTTTTTTTTAATGTTTGTTTTTATGTGTATTATTTTTACAATTAAAATATTAAATAATTCTCATGCTAACTAAAATTTTTAGCTTTGTTCTATTCTTAACAAAACTGGATTTTTTTAAAAGCAAATGGGGATCCAAAAATAAAAATTCAAACATTTTTACATCATCGTGCTTTCAATTTTCCTCATTGCACATACTCAACCAAAACTAAAATTAAAACTTAAAATTTAGACATGTTTTATTTTTAACCTACCTACTCTACGTTAATTGAAAATTTCAAAATGATTTACACAAAATGAAACTTCCAATGTAACCATATATGTAACAAAGGTAAAACTTTGTTCACATTCAATTTTCCAGATTGAAATATAGAATATAAAATAATGTACAAAATTAAGTGTTGTGGAAAAGGTAATTTAACAAAATAAAAATAAAAATAATTGATCTAATCTAGTACTCACTCGAAACCACCTTTCAATGAAACTTTCATAGGAGTGATTTCCACTCTGATTCAGATCATGTTGCAACTCCTCTTTGTCTTCCTCGATCTCCTATTCACATAATTGTTCTCCATCAAATGTGCAGGATTCTTCGAATGTGGATTCTTTGTTTGCTTCTGGAGGAGTGGTTAAGTCCTTGATTGCTATCAAGATCTGTTCTTCCTGAGAAGAGGAGATCCCAATTTTTCTAGGATTTGAGTGAGTTGTTCCAAAATTATATTCACTGTAAATTCATTTTACTAGTAATAAAATAAAATGCTACAAAACAATACAAAATAGTATGAAATAAAAAACATGCCAATATAAAACCCTCATGGTTCTGTTCTAAAATCTATCAAAACCATTGCTAGAAATAAATAACAGTAGTTATCATTAACAATGGCTCTATGGCCCATATTTCTTTCCAAAAAACGAATGGAACAGGTTAACGGCCTCATGGCCACATTACAATATTACAAAACAACGAATTGTAAATCATGTTTAAAACTAAATTTTTTACAAACCAAAGCCCTCACATGGTTTAAACAAATTTATTTACATTCCTGTAGATACAGTTGAAGGTCTGCTCTTTCTTTTGAAAAAGAAAATGAAAACATTGACCCTGTATTGAAGAATTCCCATTACAGTCCATATTTTTAAGACAACACCTCACGGCTACCAAGAAACTTATCACTTTCATTAAAGGCCAACACAGAGATGGAATCAAGACCTACAGCCAACCACCAAGCCAAGAAGGATGAGGTACAAATCTTACCCGTTCTGCAATGCCCATTCCAGCACAATGAAAGTCATGGCAGAGAACCGTTCTGGTTACCTCCTGCACATACGAACTTAGAATTTAAACAATATTTATAAATCTTTCTACACGAAGAAAAATAGTATTGGAAATGCATAGGAAGTGTCACCTTTCTCGGAGTTTAGAAACCTAACCGGAGTCACCCAAACATCAGTAGAACAAGGAATACAAACTTCACTAGCAAACTGATCAATCTCGGACAGGTCAAAATAGTAACGAGAGCCGAGAACTTTGGCCCCTCCATCTCTGTTCACGAACATAAGAGATACAAGGTCGAGCAGCCAGAGTCAAAACACAACAACTGGAGAACACCATACCCCAAACAAGACTTCATCGAAAAGACAAACGCTTCTTTCAAGATGCATTAAACCCCTAGGGTTTTGCACCATGCTTAATGGAAACCAACTAGATTCTTCAACATGACCACATGGCCTATATGTGAACCAATTTAATTAAGGTCCTTTTCATGTCGTTTCCTCCATCATTGCTTCCAATTTTTAAGTCAACCATCGAATCGTTTTAAAGACTAAGCACTTTTGCATAGTTTTTTTCTTGATGGTATATGGATCATATAATAGCTTATAATATGGTGGGGTAGTGTTAGTATGAAGCTTCGATTCAGACTTGGTTATTTTATAAGTTGGTTTCAAAACCCTGGTGTCCCACTTTTGTTGCTTAGGACATTTAGTGACTTGTAGTTTAGGATTTTGTTCTTTAACAAGAAAAACTCAGGAATTTAGCTCGTTCACATGCACAAAGAGAACAAAGGTACTTGTGTTAGCCTTATAGGCTAAGTAAGACATGTAACCTCTCCTTCTATAGCTCTTAGATAGGACTAAAACCTGGAAGAATGAAAAAATAGTTTTTATGACTTTACAACCAACTGAGTTTTAAACAACAAGATAATTATCAAGTAGAATACATGACAATATGTCGTAAAAAGAAACATCCTAATGAAAAACACTAAAGTTTGTCATATGACTCCTACATTTTTACTAAGTCTTTTTGTTAATTGATGCTAGAGCAGATACAGTGTGAAGTATATCATATCTTGGATTCATCATCCTAGGAAATTATAGAGTTACCAATAGTAAATAAAAATTTTATTTATTTATGAAATTTAGAGATGTTACATGTGGTATCAGAGCGAGTTTCCAAACACTAGGCCTAATTATCTGACTAGCATGTAAACAAGAAACAAAAATACTGATCATATTTTACATTTATTTCTGTACAGAAATATCAAATTTGTTTTGTAAGAAAATTGAAGGTGTTGAAGCATCTGCTAAAAATGGGTCTCAACACAACAATCCAGACAATATCTATGTAGAACTAAATAATCCACGTTTAGAGTTACTACAAATAGTTAAGGAGTTAAAAGATGAACTACAAACTATAAAAATAGATAATGAAATGATTCTGTAACTAAATCAGATATTATTAGACAAAATACGTAAGAGAGGAAAAGATAAAACAAATGTTTATGAAACTGTTTCTGAAACAATATCCTACAAACATAAGGGAAAGAAAGAAAAATATTCTGATAGTGAATCTTCTTCAAAAGTTAACGCAAGGTCACATAAGGGAAGGTATAAATACCCAAGTAAAAGTAGTGAAAGTAACCATATACCTAGGACGAGGAAGTATAAACCTTATGAAGAAATTTCTAGGGAATTTAAAATGATAAATCCTCCCATGTTTAATGAAGAAGTAAAAAAATGTGATGAAGCCGAGGCTTGGCTATCAGGAATGAAGAAATATTTCTAGATTTATAACTACTCTGACAGACTAAAACCTTAGATGGCTATCTACAACCTAACCAGGAAAGCTAACATCTGGTGGCAAGACATAAAAAGAGGCAAAAATATTAAGAAGTACCTAACCTGGAGAGTCTTTAAAACATATTGTAAAAGGAAGTTGTTATCTGAACATTACTATGAGGAAAGAGCTAAATATTTCTATGCACTAAAATTGGTGTAACACCCTGGTTTTGACCCTGTTTGCGTTAAATGTATATGATGTATATATTGTAATTAATCATGGTGTGGAGCTATAGGAAAAAGACCCACCATCGATTTAACGTTATATGTTCGGAAATTAAAATCGATGCCAATGGTATTTTTTGCTATCCAGACACATTATAATTTGGACATCATGTAAATATGTATTTTAATTAAAAATACCCTCAACCAGTTATGTCAATGCAACAATAATGAGAAGGGGCATGATTTCCTAAGGATAAGCGGGGGGGGGAATATTCAAACCTTTGGGCCAATGGGGAAAATCCAAATGTCAGAGGGAGAACCCATCAAACTGTCATCTACCTTTCTTGTCTCATTCACCCAATCATTTATTATTGCTAGAAATTGGTTGGGTTGGTTATTGCATGGGATCGGCAAGGTATGATAGCCGAAATTTGAATTGGAGAAGCCATCAGTTTTTGGGAAACATGTTTTGACTCCTTGGGCAAGCAAAAACCCAAAACGTAGGCCATTCTACCATGCTTTCACATTGGCATATTTGCCTCACCATTTTTTTCCCTTCATGTGAGCTCTCTTCGGCATCCAAAACTTCCTGTGTGTGTTTTCATTCCACGTTTTTTGTTGTTGGCTTCAGTTTCCCATGGAAGGGAGGTCGTTTTTGTAATGCCAAGGATTGGGTTGGTTTTCCTCACGTTTTTGGAGCTGTTGGTGCATTTTCCACTCACATTTTTGTAGTTTCATGTGTGTTTACCAGGGGTGTGAAGTGTTTTTGTTAGATTCTAGTGGTTGGGATCTCTGATAGGCATTTTGGTGTTGTTTCCACATGCCCGCGGTGGGAAAATTCATTGTTTATTGTTTCCCAGTGAATGGGAGAATAGAGCCATGAATTTTGGGTGATGTTGAGGTCGTTTTGGCCACATTAGGACCATAAATGACTCTAGAATTGAAGTTGCTCAGACTGAGTTGTTTGTACCCAGTTGCCATACCTGATTTTGGTCTCTTGGTGTTTTTCCTTCAATCCAGAACTGTTATTTCTGTTTGCATATCATTTGTTGGCCTTTGAATTGTCTTTAGGTGTGGAAATGGGGTCTGAGCTTTCCTGACAAACCTAGTGTGGGCAGGATCCTCACAAACAGAGCTAGAGGGATGGCTTTCTTCTTTACACCCCTTGAATAGCACTGGAAGGGAAGGCATATCCCGAGGGACTGTGTAGCAGAGAAGGGGATGCTTCCTTGTGTTGGGTGTGTGTGGATGTTTTAGAATTCAGGCTAGTTCTGGTGCAGGTGTCCATAGCTCTTGGATTGAGCTCACTAGCTGAGCAGCCAACCTTTCCAACTCCCTGTTAGCCTGATACACCCAACTGTTTTGGCTTGGATGAGTTTTGTGTATCATTGGTTATGTGTGAGCCTGCTAGTTTCCCCTTATTCCTTGTGGAATCATGCCCATCTCGGGGGTGGCAGTGTTGCTGAGCAATTGATGAGCAGACTGACCTATGGTTGGGTGGAACATTGCAGCGACGTAGGTGGTTGCGAGACAAGCTTCTTCTAAGATAAGTATTCTTGTGTTTAATTCCTTGCAACTGTGTTTGTTTTATAAATCCATATGAACATTTCAAATGCTATGAATAAATGAAATTGATTTCGCTATTTGATAATCATTTATGTATATGCGTATGTTTAAGTTCAATGCATTTTATTTTATGTTCATGGGGCTAGATTGATCAGAATGTTAGCATTATAGTCACGTCCTCTCGTCGGAAAAAGGGTGGGGATGTGACATATTGGTATCAGAGCTCTTAGGTTGCAGTAGTGGGCCTTTATGGGCCATGGAGATTGTTTAACAGAGGTGGGGTAACTTTTGTTGAAGCACGGGCCAGTAGAGAAAATTTAAAAATTTTCTCTAAGTATGGAGAAATCAAAGGACTTTGGCTAAGTCATCCGATATGTCGGACGCCTCCACCAGAAGAGAGCCACAACAATGACTGGTCATTTCCTTTCCTGCCGATGTAGTGGATGGGATTCGATGGTCAAGCTGCAACGATGGTTGTGTTGGCCAGATACGGCGGCGTCTATGTCGTCGGAAGGGAGGTGATATGTTGACAAGAAGAGGTGAAGGCAAGCCGCTACGGTGACGGATGAAAGATTAAAATGGAGTCGCTATGTTGTGGGAAGAAGCTGATAATTGAGCCTCCATAGCGACTAGGGTCCTGGAATGACCAGCAAGAGGGAAGCCGAAGAAGAAGAAAAATTTCAGAAATTTTTCTAAGTGTGTAGACGGCAGCTGAAAGACAAAGACCGAGTCGACGAAGCGGCTGGAAGCTAATATTCGAGTCGCAACGGCGGTGGGCAAAAGAAAAGAATCGAGCTGACGACGGAGGCAAAAAGTTGATGATCGTGCCGCTATGGAGGACAAAAATCAGAGTTTGAGCCGCTATGACGGTGGATGGAAAAAGAGGACCAAGCCGCAACGACGACTGGAAACCAAAAATCATGCCGCTACGGCAGCGGAAGGGAAACAAAGTTGAAGCTACCATGGTGGTGAATGGAAAAAGAGGAAGGAGCTACCATAATGGGTGAAATTCAAAAATATTTCCGATGTAGCGGGTGAAAATTTTGAATTTTTTGTCGAAACACAAAAATTTAGCAGGGTTTTTCAGCGAGATCTGAAGGGGGCTAGAAAGATGAAAACTGGCAGCCTGTTCATGCACCAGATTGCATGAAATTGATGTATTCACAAAAAAAATGAGGGCAATACCCTCGACCCGCCTTTCAATGGTGGAAGCCACAAGGGGGCAATCCCCCTTGACCCCCGTCGTCCCCTTCAGATAGTCGTTCTTGTGAAAAGAAAATTCTATGATTTGACAAAGTTATCAATGTATGATGTTTCCAATGCAGGTAAGTAATGTATGATTCATGTGAATGTATGCAGCTAAAAGTTGTGTTATTAACAAATTTTGCAAAATCATAGTCACCTTTAAAGGTAGTATTCCAAATAGTGCAGTTTGGTAAAGTGAATTGTGGTTCGGTTCAGCCATGAGAACCTTCATCATGAATGATGTACAGAACCCCAATGAGTATGAGGAAGATGCTATGGGGGCAAATGGCCGAGTTGGAAATGCTGAGACATAGTCTAATGGGAGAAGATTCCAAGATACTGCTCCAGATTTTGCAGCCACCATGAGAAGCCTAAGGGTGGAGATGAAAAGTTACAGGGCAGATAATGAAATATTTGTTAAGGTTCGGGAGGAGTAGAAATCAGCTAAATGCAACCATGCTGCAAAGTTTAAAGACATCCAGAGGCGGATGAACTCTGGGGACCGGACAGTAAGACCAGAAGGTAGTAAGAGAAGTACTAGAAGGAGAAAGAGATATCCTTGTGAGTCATATGAATCTAAAGGATCCAATGGGGATTCAAGATCTTCATCTCATGGGAATGAGAGGAAGAGGTGTTACCGAAACCATTCACATGATGAATTTAAGAAGGAAAGGCCTCTTACCTTTAATGGTGAGATAAAGAATGGAAAATAAGATGAAGCTTGGCTTCTTGGGATGAGTAAATATTTCCAAGTCCAAGACTATTCAGGAAATATGAAGGCTAGGGTGGCCATATTCAATTTGACTGGAAGAGCATCCATATGATGGGAGAACTTTAGGCAAGTGAAGAATATCAATGAAAGGAATATTGTATGGAAGCAGTTCCAGAAGTACCTCTCTCACAGGTACTATGATGATAAGATCAAGGAATTCCATGAGCTGAGGTTAGGACAGTAGACCATGCAAGAGTATGAAAACAAGTTCCTGGAACTTTTGAGGTATGTCAAGTACATCAAAGATGAAAAATTGAAGATCCAGCGTTTCCTGAGTGGATTGCCTTAGTGTTACAAAGACACAATTGAGTTTTATGAACCTAGAGCTCTTGAAGAAGAAATAAGGAAGGCTAAGTATTGCCATGAGCAAAGAAAAGGAAAACTTGATTACCAAAAGACATGGAAGGACAAGAAGAACGAGAATTCTGAACAAAGGAAGAAAGGCTTTAAAGCTTCTAACTTCAAGAATCACCAGAAGTAGCTATCCCGAGTTGAGAAGCAGCCAGCTAGAGTGGTGGGAGAAAATCCTAGAGAACCACAAGAGAACAGAGGACCAGTCCAATGTTGGAAATATGGAGGACCCCACATGCATAGGAATTGTCCACATGAGAATGAGAATGCAAGGCCAGCTTACAAGATTCAAGAGGTAGAAACAGTGGGTCAAGTACCAAGGGTCGTCCCTAGGATTTATGCATCACTGGAGGACAGCCAGGAAGATCACTAGTCAATAGTGGTTGAAGTTGCAGGTAAGATTGTCGAGAAATATGTTTTTATTTTGAATTGACCCTAGTTCTACTCACAGTTACATTACCCCTAGAGTAGTGGATATTTGTGCTTTTAAGAGAGTAAAGCATAGAAAATCTTGGTTACTTCAGCTAGCCACTAGAACTATGAGAAAGGTTAGTGAAGTGGTAGAGAAATGTTCGTTGATCATGAATGGATTGGTCACCTATGTAGATCTGAATGTTTTACCACTTGGTTCTGATAATGTTCTCATCGGAATGGATTGGTTAGAAGCTCACAAGGTAAATCTTGACTGTTACAATAAGAATTTTGAATGCATGGATGAAGAAGGGAACCCAAGAGCTGTGAAAGGAATTCCAAAGGTGATTTCAATAAGGCAGGATTCAACAATGCAGTTGAAGAAGTTCTGTAGGAAAGGTTTCCAGTTGTATGCAGCTCATATTTTGGAGGCAAAAAAGGATGAGACTCCTAGCTTGGAGGACTTTCATGTGTTGCGGGATTTCAGGGATGTGTTTCCAGATGGGATTCCAGGGCTTCCTCCAAAGAGGGACATTGATTTCAGAATTGAACTTGTCCCAGGAGTAGCACCAGTGTCCAAGACACCCTACAGGATGAGCACACCAGAAAGGCTGGAGATGAAGATGCAACTGCAATATTTGTTGGAGAAGAAGTAAATCAGGTTGAGTGTGTCTCCTTGGGGAGCACTAGTTCTGTTCCTAAGGAAGAAAGATGGTACACTCAGGTTGTGTATTGATTACAGACAGTTGAATAAAGTCATAGTGAATAATATATACCATTTTCCTAGGATTGATGACCTCTTTGATCAAATGAGGGGAGCAAGGGTATTTTCAAAGATTGATTTGAGGTCTGATTTCCATCAGGTAAGAATCAAGGATGAAGACATTCATAAGAAAACCTTTAGGACAAGGTATGGGCATTATGAGTTTGTAGTGGTACCATTTGGTCTCACAAATGCACCAGCTACATTTATGTGCCTTATGAATCGTGTCTTCAACAGGTATTTGGACAAGTTTGTTTTTGTTTTCCTTCATGAAATTATTGTCTATTCTAAGAATGAGGAAGAGCATGAAGAACATTTGAGGTTGACATTGCAATTGCTCAGGGAGCATCAGTTGTATGCAAAGTTGATCAAGTGTGACTTCTATAGAGATAGGATTCATTATTTGGGTCACATTATCTCAGATGAGGTTATATCTGTAGACCCTAAGAAGATTGAGGCCATTATGAATTGGCCTACTCCAAGAAATGTAACAGATGTAAGATATTTTATGGGACTTGCAGGATAATACAGGAGATTCATTGAAGGATTCTCTAAGGTTGCACATCCAGTCACTTCCTTGCAAAAGAAGGGACTAAAGTTTGAATGGACACCGAGGTGTGAAGAAAGCTTCCAGCAGTTGAAGAATATTCTCACAAGTGCACCAGTGTTGAAGATTGCAGATCCGCAAAAAGATTTTGTGGTGTGTACTGATGCATGTGGTCAAGGACTTGGAGGAGTCCTTATGCAAGAAAACCATGTGATATGTTATGAGTCAAAAAAGATGAAGGAGCATGAGAGGAACTATGCTACTCATGACCTAGAACTTACAGCCATAGTACATGCTCTCAAGATGTGAAGGCATTACTTGATGGGGAGAATATTTGAGCTAAGGAAAGACCATTGTGGTCTGAAGTACTTTTTTTATCATCCAATGTTAAATGTGAGGAAAGCTAGATGGCTGGTGTTTTTATGTGAATTTGATTTCAAAATCAAGCACATAAAAGGAAAGGAGAATAAAGTAGCTGATGCACTCAGCAGGAAGGTGCAAGAAATGCATGTGGCATCTCTTAGTATTTCTTCTTTACACCCCCTGAATAGCATTGGAAGGGAAGGCATATCCCAAGGGACTGTGTAACAGAGAAGGGGATGCTTCCTTGTGTTGGGTGTGTGTGGATGTTTCAGAATTCAGGCTAGTTTTGGTGCAGGTGTCCATACCTCTTTGATTGAACTCACTAGCTTAACAACCAACCTTTCCAGCTCCCTGTTAGCCTTATAAACCCAACTGTCTTGTCTTGGCTGAGTTTTGTGTATCCTTAGCTACATGTGATCCTACTAGTTTCTCCTTATTCCTTGTGGAATCATGCCCAGCTCAAGGGTGGTAATGTTGCTAAGCAATTAATGAGCACACTAGCCTATGGTTGAGTGTAACGCTGCAGCGACGTAGCTGGTTGCGGGACAAGATTCTTCTAAGATAAGTATTCTTGTGTTTAATTCCTTGCAACTATGTTTGTTTTATAAATCCATATGAACATGTCAAATGCTGTGAATGAATGAAATTGATTCCACTATTTGATAATCATTTATGCATCTGTGTATGTTTAAGTTCAATGCATTTTATTTTATGTTCATGGGGCTAGATTTCTCGAAATGTTAGCATTATAGTCACATCCTATCGCTGGAAGAAGGGTCGAGACGTGACAATTGGGTTCAATGTAAATGAAAGAGTTAAGTATCAATTTTCTAGGTCTGTTAAGATATGTACCTTACATAATTGATGAAAATCCTAAAATACAAATATTTATAAGTTGTCTTCCGACTAGCTTCAATGATAGAATTGAGTTTGATAACCCAAAGACTCTTGGAGAGGCTATGAGAAAGGATGATTTCTGTTATGAATAGAGTAAAAAGAGAGAAAAATTACCTAAATGGAAGGATAAGATAACAAATAACTTTTATCAGAAGAGAAAGGGTTTAAGTCAAATAAGAGTGTTGAGAATAATTCTCAGAATTTCTCCAAGAATAACTATCAAGGAGCAGATTTTAAAAATAAAGCACCACAAAATACTACCCAAAAGGCAAGAATATGCCTAACAATTTCGTTAAAAATAATGAACATAAGGAATATGTCAACTACTAGGAATGTCAAGGACCGCATTATTCCATCTACTATCTGAAAAACAAAGGGAATTTCAGCAATGTGCATACCATTTAGGAAGAAGAAACAATTGGATATGTGGCAAATGAAATGCTCAGAATAAACGCATCCTTAGAGAACCGACAGGCAGATCATATGACTTCCATGGTGGAAGTTCAAGGTATGATACAAAACCATTATGTTTCTGTTCTGATTGATTAAGGTGCTTTTTTAAGTTATGTATCACCTAGCATAGTGGGAAAATGCAATTTGTCTTTAAAAAATATTGAAAAGTCTTGGTTGGTCCAGTTAGCTACATGAACTAAACGAAAAGTGGTTAATTATGTTGAAAACTGTGATTTTATTATGAGTCAGTTTGAAACTCAAGTCAAGTTAAATGTGTTACCGTTATGATCTTATGATGTCATAATAGATATGGATTGGCTGGAAATACATCAAATAATTTTAAATTTCTTTCAGAAAACAAAATTACTTGTTTAAATGATAAAGGGGAAAGGATTACAATCACAGTAATACCTAGGAAAATATTTGTTAGACAAATCTCATCCTTACAGATAAAAAATGTTATAAAGTCTTTGTTGTACACATAATAAATAATGAAAAAATTGGTAAAGAAGATAAGCCAAGATTCGGTGATATTCCAATCCTACAATATTTCTCGGATGTCTTCCCGAAATAAATTCAAGGATTACCTCCAAAGAGAGATCTAGATTTTAAAATTGAATTAGTACCAGGAGAAATACCCAATTCAAAGGCTCCTTATCGAATGAACATCTTGGAACTGAAGGAATTAAAATTACAATTCCAAGAATTAATAGACAAAAACTATGTAAGACCAAATGTATCCCCTTGGGGAGCACCTATCATTTTCATTAAGAATAAAGACTGTACATTACATCTATGTATAGAATACTGTCAACTGAATAAAATGACAATTAAAAATAGGTATCCTCTGCCCCGCATTGATGATATGTTTGATCATATACGCAGAGCGATGATATTTTCGAAAATAGACTTGATATATGGATATCATCAAGTCATAATTAAACACGATTATATCTTTAAGACGCATTTCTAAACTAGATACAGACACTATGAGTTTGGGTTTATCCCCTTTAGGCTATCAAATGCTCCAGCAACCTTTATGTTCTTAATGAACAGTTTCCTAAGTAAATACTTAGACAAATTTGTAGTCGCATTTATATATAACATATTAATATATTCTAAAACAAAAGAGGAGCACAACGAACACTTGCAGATAATACTACAGGTTTTAAGAGAACATAAACTATATGCTAAGTTCAACAAATGTGAATTTTATAAAGATAAGATACAATATCTAGGGCACGTGATATCCAAAGAAAGAATATCCGTAGACCCGGATAAGATAAAAGCAATAATTGATTGGCATGTTCCCAAACACGTAATTGATGTACAATCATTTATGGGAATAACAAGTTATTACAGGAAATTTATAGAAGGATTTTCGAAAATCACAAATCCTATAACATGATCACAAAAAAAGGGCAAGAGATTTGTTTGGGATAAAAAATGCGAAGAAAATTTTAATAAATTAAAAGGATTATCAACCACTGCACCCATTTTAAAAATAACAGATCGAGACAAAGATTTTCTTATATCCACTGATGCATGCAACGAAGGTTTGGGTGGAGTACTGACACAAGAAGGTCATGTAATTGCTTATGAATCAAGGAAGTTAAAACCACATGAAAAGAATTATGCAACTTATGACTTAGAGTTTGATACCATAATTCATGCTTTAAAAATGTGGCTCCATCATATAATAGGTAAAAGGTTCTTACTAATGTCTGATAACATAATATTAAAATATCTGTTCGATCAACAAAATCTAAACGTAAGACAAGCTAGAGGGTTAGATATTCCACGGGGGGTTCAGTCATTGGACTTGTTACATAGCACGATCATTCGCATGATATTAAATAATATCCCTAATTTCACTGAATATTGGAAAATTCCTCCTAAAATAGTATTGTTGAACCCCCCTCCCAATATATCTTTCCAATTAAGAAAACCCCTAGTTTCACTATATATTGTAGGTATCCATTTTTATCGGGCCATTTTTTATACCCCTTTATATGATATTATCAAGTTGTAAAAAATAGGATCCCTAATACATATTAGTATAATCAAACATGATGTTAAATAAAATAATAGTATAATGATAATAATGATCCCACCGGGATTGCAGGAGAGACTAATCAATTTGTAGCATTGGATAGTAGAATACCCAATGAAAAATTAATGGGGAAGGAAAAATGCGTAAAAGGTAACTCAATCAAGAGATCAATTTAACAAAGAATGTAAAATACCGATAGTCCAATAGTCATTGCAATGCTTAGAAAATATGAGTATTGTAGATGTTTCACACCACAACATGTTCATCAACCAATTTTATATCATGTAAATACAAGTATAGCGATAAAGAGATCATGTTTTGTATAAGCTTAATTAATTAGATTCCATAAAAATGCAAAATTGAAATCCTTTCATGAATGGACTTCCCTGCATTTCATTATATTTTATTTATTAAGACAATATGTGAACAAACACTTGATTTTCGCTAAGAATAAACAACAACAAAGAAATAGTATTGATTCATGGTCAAAATGTATTAAGAAAATTTTAAACATGTTTTTAAAACTTGAAACAATCCATTGACAAAAAGTTAATTCCTAATGAAATATTTCTTATCCATTGTGCTAAATGTCCTCTACCTTATTTGACCATCTTTTATACAATCACTTTCTACATTTAACTTTAGTTAACATTACATAAGGCTCTATTTAACATAAATATTGTAAAAAAAATATCATAAAACATATATAAAAAACATTCTATTTGACATTCACACACACACACACACACACACACACACACACACACATATATATATATATATATATATATATATATATAACAAGCTAATATTAAAAAAAGCAGTAACTGAGGCTCCAATCAGTGTATGTAATCCACGCTAGGGTAGCATGGCTATTAACATTTTGAGCCAAAATATTTCATAGTTCTTTCTTGTTCTCAAGGAATAGGTTTCTGAGAGGATTCGATGAGGAATATGATAATGAAAAACCTTATGTAAGATATAGGAGGAATTGGTGGTAAGATAGGTGTCTATTGGTAGACTCCAAATATATGAAGAAGAAGTTATATATATGAATCCATCCCATGATTTGAATTGTAATCCTCATCTCACCCAAATAAAATAAACCCCAATATTTATATTACTATGTCAAATTAAAAACACCCCTTGACCCCTTAATACGAGGCAATATATTTTTGAGGTTTTTAGGAGTATTCAAACTCCCAATATGAATGGACGTGATATGATATTTCCCTTGCTAGTGAACCCCCTGTGAGATATCCTTAGTGAACACGATTTTGAAATAAACCACATTAAGGGAAAATAACATAAAGTTTTATGTTATTTCTGTTCAAATCAACCACGATTTATGTTGATGCCTTAAATAGAAATGCAATAACTAGTTTTATAATTGCCATGAGCAGTTATAAAACCAAACGAGAGGATAAATTCAAAGAAGGAATAAAACTGGACACAGAATACCAAAGTTTAAGAGAAAAAGTAACTCAGAATGTATCTGAAAAATTTAAACATAGATTACAGTTTAAATGAAAAAAGATTAATATTGTATAAAAACAGACTTTATGTGCCTAACATACCGGAAGTTAAACTGCTGATTTTGAATGAAGTACACAAAAGTCCTTATTCTAGACATCCGAGGTATCAAAAGATGATAACAATGTTGAGAAAAGAGTATTTTTGGCCTAATATGAAAAACGAAGTTGCCGAACTTATAGCTAGGTGTATAGAATGTCAACAAATTAAAGTTAAACATCAACACCCAGCAGGTCTTTTACAACGATTACCAATTCCAAATTGGAAATGGGAAGTAATCAATCTTGATTTTATAATTGGTTTGCTTAAAAATCAGAAACAAAATGATTTAATAATGGTAGTTGGGGACAAACTAAGGGAGCAAACTTTATACCTGTTAAAACAACTCATAAAGCTGCTAACATTGCTGACATCTTTATGAAGGAAATATTTTGTTTGCATGGAATTCCAAAGGCAATAATTTTTGTGAGAGATCAGAAATTTACTGGTAATTTTTGGAAATATTTATTTAAAGGACTATATACTAAATTGAATTTCAATACTTCTTATCATCCACAAACAGATTGAAAAATGGAAAGATTCAATCAAGTACTAGAAGATATGTTACGAATGTATGTGAGAGACTATCCCAAGAAGTGGAAAGATTATTTGCACTTAGTTGAATTTGCGTATAATAATCATTATCAAGCTTCAACAAAGCTTAGTCATTTTGAAATATTATATGGTAGAAAATGTAACACTACTATTACATGGAGTAATCCAGTTGACAAATTGATTTCAGGACCTGACTTGTTTTAAAAGAACTAGAACTAACAGTGAAACAGGTACAAAGAAATTTGAAAACTGCTCAGGACAGACAAAAGATTCATGCCGACCTTTAAAGAACTCCTATATAATTTCAAGTTGGTGAGCATGTATTTGTTAAGGTAAAACCCAGAAAGAGCTCCTTAAAATTAGGGATCTGTGCTAAATTAGCACCTGGGTATTGCAAACCATTCGAAATATTAGCAAGAGTGGGGCTAGTGGCATATCAATTAGCTCTTCCACCTAATCTTAGAATGCATAGCGTATTTCATATTTCTATTTTGAAAAAATATGGACACGATGCTACTCATGTGATTGACTGGAATGTGATTCAGGTAGAACCTGAAGGATATTTTTTGATGGAACCAGACTGTATTCTCGACAAGAGGGAATTTTCTCTTCGGAATCGCACTATTGGATAGGTAAAGGAGCAATAGAAACACCTTAGTCCAGATGAAGCAACATGGGAATTGGAGAGATATATGTGGGTGGCATATCCAACTCTACTCCAGGAATACTCAGAATAAACTTAAGCAACATCGAGGACGATGTTGAACTTAAGAGGGGTGTTTGTAACACACCTAGAACTGAAAAATAAATATTTATTATTTATTTCAGAAAACATTATGTTAAATTTATTGTAAAGTTTTATGACCAAGTTGTTAGATTTTTAACATTAAGCTAGCATTATATTAGGATCTTTAACTGAGAGAATAACAAGCACGGCAATCAAACACAAGAGATAATGAACACAGTGTTTTTCCTCAGGGAAACCATAAATAGAGAAAACCCCGCAACTTCCTCAGAGATAAAATCAACACCAAAAGTAAACCCCAAAATAGTAAGATGATCTCCCGACAACAGTAGCCTCTTTCTTCCTAGCCCCAGTGCCTTCTTCTTCCTTAGCTATGCACTACAACTAAGTGTGAGTGAGTGTGTGATAAATAGAGAGACTCACTCACTATTTATACTAATTCCTGACTTGACAATAACCTACTATGGCGGACTTCTCTAGGAGATTCTAATAATCCTAGCGCTTCGAAACTATGTGGACTTTAATCCTTGACCAATAGGAGGGTTACCCACAATGACTTGACATGACTTGTTTACATTATAGAACCTCTCGATAGGAACATCAGGGCATGACATGACTCAAGCACATTACAGACACATCCCAGAATAAACATCGGGGTACAATACATAAGAAATACAAGTGAATACATTCCAAAGTTACAATTACATCAACACTCCCTCTTAACTAGGAAGGTATTCTATCGACACAATTTATCAGCACAAGTCTTCTTCTCTGTATCATATGGATCACCATCAAGTCCTCGTCATCTTCAAGTCATATTCATCTTCAAGTTATCTTCATCTTCAAGTCATCTTCATCATCGGATCCGAATCATCACTCGATCTGGATCATCACTAGAACATCATCATTGGATCTTGATCATTACTCGATCTGGATCATCACTGGGACATCATCACTGGATTTGGATCATGACTGGGACATCATCATTGGATCTGGATCATCACTCGATCTGGATTATCACTGCAAGATCATCATCACTAGATCATCACGAGTGTTATCTCATGATTCTTCTCGTCACAACAAGTTCTACAGAGACAACCCTTTTTCATGTTGGTTGTAGGCCTAACTTCCATGTAGATCTTCTTCAACGCTTATATATGACCCTAAGTCACAATGGCCGGCCCAACACTTACATCTGACCATGAGAGGAACACATCCAACACCATGTTGGAAAGGCACGCCCAACACTCACATCTGACCATGATAGGAACCAATCCAGTCATGTCAGAAAGGCCCAGCACTTACATTCACCAGCATGATAGGACACACCTACTATCATCTGTGAAAAGGCACAACACTCACATTCACCAGCATGATAGGACACACCTACTATCATCTGTGAAAATGCTCAGCACTTACAACCACCAGCATGATAGGATGCAAATAATATCATATGTGGAAAGGCACAGCACTCACATCCACTAGCATGGTAGGACACACCTACTACCATCTGTGGAAAGGCACAGCACTTACAATCACCAGCATGGTAGGACACACCTAATACCATCTATGAAAAGGTGCAGCACTCACATACACCAGCATGATAGGACACACCTACTATCATCTATGGAAAGGCTAGCACTCACATCCACCAGCATGATAGGACACACCTACTATCATCTATGGAAAGGCTCTGCACTTACATCTGATCATGTGGCAACCAATCCGACAGTCACATCAGAATGGCTCTCAGTCCTAGACTGAGGATTCCTGGTAACTGACCAGGTGCCTCCATTCAAATAATGGAAACAACCCTTATAGCTGATCAAGTGGGAACACATCCCTCAATAACATCAGAATGGCCATGCACTCATATCTGATCATGTGAGAACACATCTCACAATCATATCAAAATGGCCCTCAGTCCTAGACCAAGTATTCTTGGTAACTGACCAGGCACCTCCATTCAAAGAATGGCAATAGCCCTTATATCTGATCATGTAGGAACCAATCCTACAGTCATATCAGAATGGCTCAGCACTAACATCTGACATGGAAGGAACCAATCCTCTCACCATGACAGAATGGCTCAGCCCTTGCATCTGACCATGGAAGGAACCAATCCTCTCGCCATGTCAAAATGGCTATGGGTCTCATCAATTTCCCTTGGAGGAAACCTCGATTTGGAGAACACCAAGCTTCTCCCTGAAGTACCCAAACTTCACCCTAGCCAATGCCTTCGTCAACACATCAGCTATCTGTTCCTCTGTCACAACATACTGGAGCTTCATTGCTCCCCTTTGCACCATATCCCTGATATAGTGATGCTTGATCTCGTTATGCTTCGACTTTTCATGGAACACCGGGTTCTTCGACAACTTCACACAACTCTGGTTCTTGCAATATATACAAGTAGCATCCAACTGGAGATCAAATAAATTAGATAGTAGCTTCCTTAGCCATATTTCCTCACAACTAGCTCAACAAGTTGTGACATACACTGCTTCAGCTGCACTTAGTGCCACACAGGATTGCTTCCTGCTAAACCAAGAGATCACATCTAATCCCATACTGAAACAACACCCTGAAGTGCTCTTCCTATCGATCGCACTACCTGCCCAATCTAAATCAACATAACCCTCCAGGTTAATCTTTTGATTCACCTCACACTTGAGCCCATAATCAACTGTACCCCTCGGGTACCTTAGAATATGCTTTGCAACAATCAGGTGAACATGTCTCGGATCTATCAAGAACTGGCTCAAGGTGTTCACAGCAAAGCAAATATCTGGTCTCGTGTTCTTCAGGTACATCAAGGATCCAATCATTTGAGGATACATCATAGCATCAATTGCTTCTGATGAAGCATCACTCAATAGCTTCCGGTTCGATGCCATAGGTGTGGTCATGGCCTTGCAGTCCATCATCCCAAACCTCTTTAGGATCTGTATTGCATACTTCCCTTGTCCGAGTGAGATTCCATCTGCATTCTGCCACACCTCCATGCCTAGAAAATAATGCATCATACTCAAGTCCTTCATTTCGAACTCGACAGCAAGCTTCCTCTTCGTATCAGCAATCAACCCATCCATACCTATTGCAAATAGATCATCTAAATAAAGTAGGAGCATCACTGGGTTGCCGTCTTCAACCTTGTAGTAAAGGTTGGAATTTGCTTTACTCTTGTTAAAGCCCAAACTGGCTAAAAAGTTGTCAATTCTGTCATACCATGTCTTGGGTGCCTGTTTCAAACTCTACAGGGATTTCTTCAATCTACACATATGAGACTCCCTGTCATGTGTCTCAAAACCAAGTGGCTACTCCACATACACTTGTTCTTCTACTACACCATTCAAGAAAGCAGTTTTGACATCCATTTGGTGTATCTTCCATTTCATCACTGTAGCCAGAGCAAGTATTGATATGATGGAAGTGTATCTAGCTATAGGTGCAAAAGTTTCTTCATAATCTATTTCTTCTTTCTAGGAGAAACCACTAACAACAAATCTTGCTTTATATTTTTCTATGCTACCGTCTGCAACATTCTTAATCTTGTAGATCCATTTGGAAGTTACAACAGACTTCCCTTCTTGTCTTGGGACAACATCCCAAACATCATTCTTCATGATCGATTAATACTCTTCGATCATAGCATCCTTCCATTGTTTTCGTTCTGTCGCTTCTTCATAATTGGAAGGTTCTTTATCGATGAAATCTCATAATAATGCTACGTATCTGGAGTAGGACCTGGTCCTCTTTCTTTCTCTGTGATTCTCTTCTGGAGCCCCATATCTCTCCGCAACTTGGATAGCTTCTTGTACCTAAGCAATTTTCCTCTTATGAGGATTCTTCTCTTGAGGTGGACCTACAGGTTCTTGAGGTTCTTCAAATTCTCGATCTTCTTCTTGAGTTTCTTCGTTCATGGTTGTGTCATAAATTTTGGGTGCTTCTGTTTCTTCAGGTTCTTCAACAGGCCTCTTTCTTGATTTGTTGTAAGCTGAGTCTTCATCAAATGTTACATCCCTGCTGATGTTGATCTTCTTGAATCCTGGGAAGTATATTATGTAATCCTTCGAGCTTTCAGAGTATCCCACAAATATACCCGTCTTTCCTGAAGGATCTAATTTTGTCGTCTTCTCTTTTGGAATGTGTATGTACACTGGACAACCAAATATTCTGAGATGGATGACTTCTGGTTTCTTGCTGAAAAATAATTCTTCAGGTGTCTTGTTCTCGAGTACTCTGTGTGGAGTACGGTTCTGTACATACACTGTTGTTCTGGCAGATTCTACCCATAGATGCATGGGAAGATCTTGATCATGAAGCATTTCTCTTGTAGCTTCCATGATAGTTCTATTCTTCCTTTCTGCATTCCCATTCTGTTGTGGAATATATGGAGTGGGGAACTCCCTCTTAATCCCTGAGTCTTTGCATAACTCTTTGAATTCATTTGATGTGAATTCTTCACCATTATCTGATCGAAAGGTCTTGATCTTCTTTTCAGTTTGGTTCTCGATCAAGGCTTTGAATTCCCTGAACTTGTTGAATACTTCATCTTTGATCTTCATGAAGTAAATCCATGTCTTCCTAGAAAAGTCATCAATAAACGAAACATATTATACATACCTGCTTAATGAACTTGATGACATTGAACCGCATACATTGGAGTGGATGATTTCCAAGATTCCTTTTGCCTTGCTCTCGCTACTTGGAAATGTCTTCTTTGTGTTATTTCCTTTTGCACATCGTTTGCAGACTACATCATGTTTTGCTTGAATTTCTGGAAGACCTTCAATATCTTTTCTTGCAAGTGGTAGTGCTCTGTAATGCACATGTGCAATCCTTCTATTCCAAAGTTCATTTTGCTCTATTATGTCACGGACCAAGGCTTGTTATGGATGGCCCTTCAATTTGTATACACCTCCTTCTTGTTCCCCAATCACTACTGCATCATTAATAGTCTTTCCCTTTGGCCACATGATAACTTGTCCATCTATAAATACAACCCTCATGCCTTTTGCATTTAATGCAGATATGGAGAGGAGGTTCTTCTTTAGTCCTGGTACAAACAATACTTCCTTCATTGTCATAAACTTTCCATAGTCTATCTTATACGAGGATTCCCCACTACCTTTTATTGGATACTGGTAGTCATCTCCAAGTTTCACCTTGTGTGGTGATTCATGTTCTAATAGTTTCACAAAAGGATTCCTTGAATCTTGTCATATGTTTGGAAGCCCCACTGTCTATAAGCCAATAATTGCTTCCATGAGTAATGTTTCCCATGAGAGAGGAAATCAAAACATATCATTCATCACTTGAAGAGTCTTCACTTTCATATCTATTTCTCTTTGTGGAAGGTTCATCATCCTCTACAGCATGAGCATGATGTCTTCTCTTGTTTCCCTTCTTCTTGCGAGAGACATTTTTGTTTCTAGGACATTCTCTAGCATAGTGTCATTTCTCGTCGCATGTATAACATCTAATTCTAGACAAATCTTTTCTATTGTTATCTTTGTGGAAGGGCTTACCTCTAGGGTGATGAGAACTTCTTCTGGTTTTCTTGGAGTGTACTGTGAGAGCTTTATCTTCACTTCCCATATTTTCTTCTCGGGCTGCTATTCGAGCTTCTTCTTGAGAGCATTATTCCCATAGTCCACTGAACTTGACTAACTTCATTCTGGAACAGATTCCTTGAATGAAAGAGTCCCATGATCTAGGGATACCATTCAAGGTGGTTATTACAATCTTTGCATTCTCCACTTCTTCACCTATTGCTTCCAGCTATTCCTTGATTTGAGAGACTCTTGTAAAGTAAGACTGGATGGTCTCTGCATTCTGTATCTTTACATTCTTTAGTTGGTTTCTCAAAGTCATCTTCTGGTTTATGTTCTTCCCTTCAAACAATTTGTTTAGGGCATCAAACATAGCTTTATGTTTCTTTAGGGAGGACACTTGTGGTATGAGGTGATCCTTTATTGAATCAGTAATAATCCTCTTTTCCATAACCAAATTCTTCTTGTGTAAGGCCTTAGCCTCATCTCCCTCTTTGCTGGAACCTCTTCATTGATATAGGAGTCCAACTCATTTTCTTCTAGGACCAGGGACATCCTATACTTCCAGGCTCGGAAGTTATCATCTCCCTCAAGCTTGGTATGATGAGACATCTTAACTGAGAACCTAAAATGGAAATACGAAAGATTTAGATCTTACAAGGTCAAGATGCCGAATTTGGATTTGGAGCTGAAATTCTGTAATGCTGGTTTAGGAGCAGATTAGGGTTTGGATTTTCTGGAGTTCTGTCCAACCAAATGCTTTGATCTTGATCTCTAAACTTTGATTTTGAGGAGGACATCAATCCAGGCCTTGGCTCGCTAAAAAATTCCACTTCTGTGGAAAGCCCTAATTTCGGGCAGTAGTGTCGGGTCCAAAACTGAAAAGATCATAATTGGATTCTGCTTCGATAGAAAGATGTGCCCTAGGGAGGAGACTTAATCCAAACTTCTTTTGCTGAAAATATGTGGAGAGAGATCCACAAACTAGGAATCCCTAGTTCTTGCAGCTGCACAATGTCTTCTTCTCAGGTTAGCTCTGATACCATGTTAGATTTTTAACATTAAGCTAGCATTATATTAGGATCTTTAACTGAGAGAATAACAAGCACAGCAATCAAACACAAGAGACAATGAACACAGTGTTTTTCCTCGGGGAAACCATAAATGGAGAAAACCCCACAACTTTCTCAGAGATAGAATCAACACCAAAAGTAAAACCCCAAAATAGTAAGATGATCGCTCGACAACAGTAGCCTCTTTCTTCCTAGCCCCAATGTCTTCTTCCTCAGCTATGCGCTACAATTGAGTGTGTGATAAATAGAGAGACTCACTCTCTATTTATACTAATTCTTGACTTGACAATAACCTACTAGGGCCGACTTCTCTAGGAGAGTCTAATAACCCTAGTGCCCCAGAACTTTGGGGACTTTAACCCTTGACCAATAGGAGGGTTACCCACAATGACTTGACATGACTTGTTTACATTATAGAACCTCCCTATAGGAACATCAGGGCATGACATGACTCAAGTACATTCCAGACACATCTTGAAATAAAAATCTGGGTACAGTACATAAGAAATACAAGTGAATACATTCTGAAGTTACAATTACATCAACACAAGTTGGTCAAGGATAACTGTAATTGAAGAATTATTTATTTTAATGATTAAATAGAAGATACACCTATCCGACAGAGACTATTAAATGAGTGTTCACTGGCCCACTAGGAGGAATGAACAGTTGTGTAAGGCTGGTTGACAAGTGGTAGCACTAGCATTTCACTTTCTAGTTGTTGCAAGAAGCATAATCCCTAAAATTGTGGTCATGTTCCTTGAGAGGGGGAACTGAGCTGGTGGCTCATTTAATTCCAAAACTGACCCAAAGACCTAGGAAATCTTATAAATACCATCAAATTGAGAAGGAGGCTCACTACTCATTCTATTTCAAGTGAATGTACCTTGTGATTTCTGCAAATAAAAAAGTCAGGCACACAAGGAATTTGATGAGGGAATAACTAAAGTGAAATTGTTGAGTTAAGTCTGCTACTAAGTGCCAAGTGGTAGAAAGTTGTTTTGTGGGCTGTTTATCCAGTGATATTCATCCCAGTGGTTCAGTGAACATGCTCGGGGGTCCTAAGTAAGTAATCTTGGTTGCTTCAGGAGAAGGTTGGGTTGAACAGACTCCTTTGGGTGTTTGTCCCCTTCTGCAAATTCTCCGGGTTCTAATTGTTGTTATGTACTTATGATTTAATTCCATAAATGTATTCGTATTTATAGGAATGCTAAATAGTTGCATAGTTTAATATTAATTTGTGGTTATTATCTAGGATTTGCACTTTCTATCAGGAAGTGAGTTTTATTATTTTAAGAAGGGGAACCTGTAAATAGTTTAGTCAAAGATAAAGTTTAAGACTTACTAGTCTAAGAATATATGTTAGATTTGCATTATCTTAATGATGCTTTTTCCTTCTTTTGTTATATTTATCTTAGTGCTCTGTCTCAGTTATTTTAATCCACTGTATTGCTGATTTAGCGAAAATCCAATAAAAACCTACTGCAAAGGTTACTATAAAATATATATCTAATTGCAAAGACATATAAGTAAATATATATAGAACTGATAAATCATAATAAGGATAAAACTCATAATAGTTTCATAAGCTAACTACATAGATTCTTAATGTAATAAAAATAGTTCTTATGTTAAACATACCGAGGTTTAAACCTGTAATAGAAAATACACATAGTATACACGTTTATCTATATGCTCAAGTTAAAGTATAACAACATTAATTGTTAACTTTAAAATGGAATCTTTAAGTAAACCATTTTTTTCAGACCCAAACAGATAAGCAAAACTTTAAATAAAAATAATAACTAAGCTAGGTTTCAGATCTCACCACATAAATATTTCTTGCTAAGACGACATGGCCATGTACTTGTAACACATTAATGTAAATACCAAATCAAGATTACAGACTGTAGGCCAAATTGGTATTGCCATCTGTAAGCTAATTTCTTACAGAAGGAAATTATAACATCCTTAGGCCTTAGCTCTATTTAGTATAAAATGTGTATTAAATCTAACAACTTGAATATTTACAAACAACCAATATATGGTTTTTGTCAAGACAAGAATAGAGTAATGGTATTATGGCCTCTCTCAAAGAAAAGCAAGAAGCTAAGTAAAAACCTCAACAAGTTGTATTAACTTTCACCTTTGCAACTAAGCTATAGAAGTACATTTTAACATAGCAGAAAACCCTAGCAGGTTGTTTTAAAAACATAAACTCCTCTACAAGTAACTACAAACCGCATTATATGTTGACAGAGGCTCCACGACCTTCTCATAAAGTAATTGTGGTAGGGTAAAGGCCTCATAGCCGATTTTATCTCATTAAATACAAAATGTAAAATAAAGAAGGGATTCAAGTCTACCAATATAAAACCCTCGCGGGTCTGTTCTAAAATCTATCAAAACCCTTGATGGAAATAGAAAATAGTAGTTATCATTAATAGTGGCTCTATGGCCCATAATTCTTTCCAAAAATTGAATTCAATGGGTTAATGGCCTCACGATGACATTACAACTTATTACAAAATGACGAACTATAAATCATGTTTACAACTAAGTTTTTTACAAACAAAATCCCTCATAGGGTTTAAACAAATTTATTTACATTCATGTGGAAACATTCGAAGGACTACTCTTACTTCTGAAAAAGAAAATGAAAACATTAACCCTGTATCGAAGAATTCCCATTACAATCCAAATTTTTAAGAAAACGCCTCACGGATACCAAGAAACTTATAACTTTCATCAAAGGCCGACACAGATATCGCATCCAAACCTACGGCCAACCACCAAGCCAAGAAGGACCAGGTATAAATCTTAATTGGTCTGCAATGCCCATTCCAACACGATCCAAGTCGTGGCAGAGAGCCATTCTATTTACCTCTCGTACATACGAAATCAGGAGTTAAACAATATTTATAAATCATTCTACAAAGAAAAAAAAATAGTACTGGAAATACAGAGGAAGTGTCACCTTTCTCGGCATTTACAAACCTAACCGAAGTCACCCAAATATCACCAGAACAAGGAATACAAACTTCACCAGTGAACTGATCAATATGGGACTGGTCAAAATAGTAACAAGAGTCGAGAGCTTTTCCCCCTTCATCTCTATTCACGAACATAAGAGATAAGATTTCGAGCAGCCAGAGGCCGAGCACAACAAATGGAGAACAACATACCCCAAAGAAGACTTCATCGAAAAGACAAATGCTTCTTTCGATATGCATTAAAGCCCTATGGTTTTGCACCATGCCTAATGGATTCCAACTAGAGTATTCAACATGACCACATGGCCTACATGTGAACCAATTTAATTCATGACCTTTGCATGTCATTTCCTTCATAATTGCTTCCAAGTTTTAAGTCAACCATCGAATCGTTTTAAAGACTAACCACTTTTGCAAAGTTTTTCCACGATGGTATATGGATCATATAATAGCTTATAGTATGGTGGGGTAGCATTAGTATGAAGCTTCAATTTGGACTTGGTTATTTTATAAGTTGGTTTCAAAATCCTAATGTCCCACTTTTGTTGCTTAGGATGTTTAGGTCCTTGCAGTTTAGGATTGTGTTCTTTAACAAGAAAAACCTAATAATTGAGCTTGTTCACCTACACAAAGAGAACAAACGGAATTGCATTAGCCTTATAGGCTAAGTACAACATGTAACCTCTCCTTCTGTAGCTCTTATATAGGACTAAAAAATGGAAGAATGAAAAAATAGCTTTTACGACTTTGCAACAAACAAAGTTTTAAACAACAAGATAATTATCAACTAGAATACATGACAATATGTCGTAAAAATAAACATGCTGATTAAAAACACTAAACTTAGTCATATGAGTCCTACAGGTTTACTAATTATTTTTGTTAATTGATGTTACAACAAATACATCATGAAGTATAACATCTCTTGGATTCATCATACTAGGAAACTAAAGAGTTACGAATAGTAAATAATTTATTTATGAAATTTATGAAATTTAGGGATGCTACACCTGCGGCCTCTTAAGAGAAGAAAATATCTTGTAGGAGTACCAAAGATGATCATTTCTACAACATCATCCTCAGTGCTTGGCATGCTAGATATGGCACTAGTAAAGTGACAAAGCTAGCAAGAATTTCAAGTATTCAACCAAGTATTACAACCACAATGTAATGTCCCAAAAAAATGAAAATAATTTTTTTTATTTGGCTAGTAAAAATTACCTATGCAGAAAATTATTGAACTTGCAGAATATAACATACGATGGACGTACCACTGCTTGGTCATAAGTCATTCTTACGTTCTATCATGTTACTTTCAGTTGTGAATATTATTGTATTTTACTTACGTTGTCCTATTACATTTTTGCTACATTATTCTTATGTTGTACATTATGGTGTATGTGTTGTTACTCGATTATATGCTTTGTTCATTTCTGCATAGTCTTACTTGTTATTTATATGGATTCTAACTTAACTTTGTTTTCTGGAACTAAAGTGGGTGGAGTGGCGAGACTAGTTCTCCTAGGTGACAATTACTGACAGGTATAGTGCTCACTTGTCTAGAAGGCTTACTTAGTTCTTTGAACTAAGGCACCTCTTTCCTCTCATATGCAGATTATACTCAGCGACGAAGACTTGTTAAAGTGTGCTAAACATTTTGATCATTATCCTACCTATTGTTCGTTACTGCACTTCATTATAGACTCAAATTGATATCAAGGTAATTACGATCTTCATTAATTATTTAACATAGATAAATTATCTATGAGACACCTACTTTTCATTATGAAGTTACGGATCCTCTGTTCCTAAATTAATCTATTTATAATTCATATTTGTTACATTCAAAGTATTAACATGTATTTTATTTTCTCTTGACAGGTTTTAAAGTTTGGAGATACAGACCAAACCTTGATTTTATACCTAGAAATAATACCATGGCATATTTCATATGCCATGGTTACTAAGCATTAAGCTTAGGGAATATAGATATGAAAGGGTTCAAGGATTAAGACTATGGTTAAACGATACTTAACACATGCCATACCTTGTATGAGCATTGGGGTGGCGAGTTATATTCTAAGGTTTGACATTATGCGATGGGGTTTAAGAATTTCATGGAAAATGGAGACCACGATAATGTAACGAATGAAAACTATGGAAAAGTGGGTCTTGGGTGGATAGTTGACACCAGGATGGTGCCATTAATGCTTCTTGGGGTTTGGGGCAGCCCAATGTTAGGGCTTGGCTCCACGAATGTTTTGGTAATTTCTCTTGGTCTATGGAGGGTTTGTTCTCACCTCTGTGCTTTGAATGGCGACGACGCCCTAGTTATTGAAGGTAGGATTCGTTGGTTTCATGCCTACGTTGATATTTGTTTCATGGCTCCTTCTGTGTCATACTTCTCATCCTCGTTGTGTTGGTGGCTGCAGGTGACAGGGTTGGCAAGGAGTGGACGGCTCAGAGCTTCGTTGTTAGCTCAAGGATGATGCTATTGTAGTCACAGTAATCCTGTTACACAAGCGTAATCTTGTCACCTCTTTCCATTGTGGGTAGAACTAGGTTATATCATTGTTGTTTGGGTTTTATAATGGAATTTCAATTTTCCTTCGGGCCTGTGTATACAAGGTTTGGGTTTGTAAAGAAATGTGTTGTTATTAGTGAAAGGGAAACATTGGTACTGTTAATAAACTATGTTTTTCATTTATGTATATCATGTTTTGATTTGGGGTTTTAAGCCTGACCAGCACCATTGCTTGCAATGGTTCCATAGCCCTTGGAACGAGTGTGTAAACTTTGTTTCACATATTTTAATAGTGATGATGTAAATGAATTTATACTGCGTTTACGTTTTTGGCAATGGTTAATGGACTAGATTGTGTGTAAATCCTTATGCTATGATAGGGTTTTATTAAACTTGTGTTCCATAAGGATTTTTCTTGCGTAAATTGTTTTGTGTATAAATAGCTTGTATTTATTTCCTAGCTATAATTTCCCTATCAACAAATGGGTTGAGGCCATGCCGTGTATGGCATTAGCACTCCTCAGGGTTGCTGCGATAGCTTGAATGGTGGTAATTCGTTACTGTTTGTTTATTATTATGATATGTGGAAATGTGAAGAAGCCATGGGTGAAAACCCACGATGGCTATCGTTGTTGTAGGTTTAATTTTATTGGACTACATATTTAGTTACTTGTGGTCGAGGCTACGCTTATAGCGCGAGTGCAGACCATGGGGGTATCCCGACCTTGTTGTAGTGAAATGTATTTGATTATTAATCCCACATACCCTCTGTGTATGGCATGGTCGTGATGGATGTATAATGACTCCACGTGATTAGAGTCCTAGTTGTGGTTGATTTAATGGGTATGTAATTAAATTGGATGATTACGTTTTGGGGAGTAGGTGCCCACAAGATTTGATTCCCGTCGTCTCCTGTATAAATACTTAGACTGTGTAGAGATTACGATGTGGATTATACAATGTTTCATATGTATTATTGTTTGTTGTAGGTTTTAACATAAAGGGTATTGTGGTTATGTAGGCGAATATCAAGATAGTCTACAGGATTCGCTCCTGTTACCTTAATGTAATCGCTGAGTTCTTTATTTAAATATTATGATAATACTTTGGTTAATTGTTATGCTATGGCTGTGAGTTGAGAATAAATGGGGCTATTCGATTTTATGGCATACGATTTGATTACGTGAATTTATAATAATAGGTCTATGGATTTTAATATTAGGACTATGGATTTTAATTATGAAATAAAACTTAACTTTAGACCCATGTATGGTCATGATGCTTACTCTGTATATTTTCTTATGATGAGGTTATTTTTAAGGGAAATGATTTGTAGTTAGCATGTATTTAATTATGTAGACCTTGAAAGGTATTGCCGGTTTTATCGTGGGTTTTAATATGGTATGTTTATAAATTGTTTATTAGTTTTAATTAATGTGTCGGTAGATTAGAGTTGTAAACTTATACTATAAAATTCTTATTGTGCACTAGTCTATTTAAATCTAAGACATGTCTGTGTTGACAAATGAAATATGTCAGTAGAGTTATAAAGGCCAAAAGAATAGATAGATAATAAATATGAAATAAAACCTAGTTTGTACTTAACACAGTTTCATCAGTAAAACTAATACAAGAATTAAAACTAGGGTGCATTATAAATGAATTAAAGTTGCAGAAGAAAACTGATGAATGAACCCTAAATAAATCTAGTATAGAAAATCACTTACATCCTAGGGATAATATTTAAAGATGAAAACCCTAGGATATTTTAAACACAGAATAAAATACATAGGGTTAGGAAATGAAATGTAATCGTTTGCTTAAAATAGCCAGCATTTATTATGGAAAAATGAAATAGGTAGTATAGGGCTTCATACTTGTAGCTTGAAGCTCTTTTAATGGCTGAACCTGCACACTCAAATAACCAGCATTAACAATTCAAGGCAGATCTAGCCTCTGTTTTTGATGACCAAATCACTTGGGAACTACCACGTTACACCCAACCATGACTCGGAACCATTCCTAGTTTTAATCCAGATCCCCTCGAGCTGGAATCCAACATGCAAATAGCTTAGAGCTCCTAAGGTAGGGTTTCAAATCTGGTATATCTGGTCTAGACCGGTTCTCCTTTTTCCTTCCAGGAAAATGTTCTCCAAGAATTTTCTTGAGAGAAAAATAGGCAGAAAATGACTACTCCAAATGATAGATCAGAACCCCGAGACTTTCCTTGGCTTGAGTCTTTATAGATATACTTTTCGGTCAAAGGGATAGTTAAATCAAGAAACCTTGGTTCCTTGATTTAACCCTTTTCAATTAATTTGGGTAATTTTTAATACTTTAGCTTAGGGACTTTTAACTAGTTCCTAATTAGACTTTTGCATGTTTTGGACTATTTATTATCTTTAAATAATAAATAATAATGGATGGAGATTTTCTTTCTTTCTTTCATTATTAATATTATTACTATATTTATTCATTATACATCCCATGTATAAAATACATAATAATATAACATTTGTTAATAATGATCTTTCGAAATCATATACCATGATCCCTAGACTTAATGGCACTTCTTCATTAAGGTCAAATAGGTAGATGGTTAGGTCTACTAGGCTAGGAAACTCTAAACATCCTTGCATGTTGGATTTCTCTCATATAACGTGGTAGTTCTTCAGTACTTTATGAGAATACAAAAATTCAAAATTTTATTTAATCACTTATAAATAAGTCTGATGAGATCAATATTTTTTTCGAGTCATTTTCACTCAGAAGTTATTAATTCTTTTCAGCAACCTCTAGTGGTTACCAGAGCCCATAATCAACGCTTTAATAGGGAGTTAAAAACTTAATGCAATTCCAGATCTCTTCTCTCAACACTAATTCTAGGATGTACTTGTACGATACACCTAGAGATACAATGACTAAGGATCCAATGCTCCAAATATTATGCTCAACATCAACGTGGAAGGATCCAGGGATTATGCCCAACACTTCCAAATGTTATCTTTTCATGTGTCTGAGATCTTCTCTCTCAACACAAATGTAAGTACTCATGTGCTCCAGAGCTCCTTGCTCAACATAAAACATTAATTACCCATGTGCTCCAGAGCTCCTTGCTCAACACAAAAAATGTCATTAATCATGTGCTTCAGGGTCCACGCCCAACACAAACAAGTATATATATTTATATATCATCAACAATTGGCTTACGCCCAATATATAAAACAAATCATCATGTTCATATGAAGTGGGGTCTTCGACCCACTATATCAAAATAAAATATCAAGACACCATCATAATCAATAGGCTCATGCCTATAAGTGTTAGGTCCGAAATTCAAGATATTACATCCCTCCCCGCTTAGAACAACACCATCCCTGGTGTTCTAAGGACTCGAAATGACATCATGAAACAAGGCGGGGTAAACCTTTCTCATGGTGGCTTCATTCTCCCAAGTAGCCTCATCAACCTCAAAGTGCTTCCATTGCACTCTCAACTGGACTATGGTGCGCTTCTGAAGCTGCACCTCTCTCTTGTCCAATATAAGAATAGGCTTAGGGGAAAACTCCCCTTCAAATTCCACCTGTAATAAGAACCAATCAATTATATGTTTAGTATCATAAACATATTTATTTAACAAAGATGCATGGAAAAAATTATGGACTCTTACATGCGCGGGTAATGCTAGCTCATATGCCACTGGCCCTTTCTTGGCCAGTATTTCAAAAGGTCCACAAAATCTAGGTGCTAACTTACCACACCTACCCAAGCTTAACAAGCTTCATTTGGATTTTACTTTCAAGTAAACATGATCTCCTATTTGAAAGTATTTATCTTTTCTTTTTCGATCCGCGTAACTTTTCTGGAGGTCTTGTGCTTCTTTAAGGTTCACCTAGACCTTGGTAACCAATTTTTCCAATTCCATCAATAAATCAGGCCATAACATGAGCCGATCCACTGGGATATCCCAAGTAACCGGTGTTCTACACTTTCGTCCATAGATTACCTTAAAGGGACTCATCTTGGCAGAAGTCTGATAACCATTATTATATGCAAACTCTGTGAGATGCAGATAATCCTCCCACTTCATGGGGTTGTTCATGACATACATCCTAAGAATGTCCTCAACAATCTAGTTTACTCTTTATGTCTACCCATCTATCTACGGGTGATATGCAGTGCTAAAGTTATACTGCGTCTCCAATCTGGAGAATAAAGATCTCCAAAAGTTTCTTGTAAACTTAACATATCGATCTGAGATGATTTCCTTGGGTATCCCGTGCAATATAAATATCTCCTTCGAGAAGATATCATCAATGTTCACCACCTTGTAGGTCGACTTCACAAGAATGAAGTGTCCTGCTTTTGACAACTTGTCGATGACTACAAAAATAGAATCATTTTGCTTCTTACTTTTCAGTAAATCGGTGATGAAATCCATACTAATGACCTCCCACTTCCATTATGGAATGGGTAATAGCTGTAGAAATCCTGAAGGATACTGATGCTCAACTTTGACTAGCTAACATTCCTAACATTTCGTGATAAACATCGCAATGTCGGACTTTAACTTAGTCTAGAAAAAGTGTCTCTTAACTGCGGATATAATTTTTTGATATCATGGGTGCCCTGAGTAGGGTGGTTAATGAAATTTCGTGAGGATGCTGGATCGTATGTCCCTTCCTTCTGGAACATACAAATGAGCCTTGGACCATAGCAGTCCGGATTCGTCTACCTTGTATTCTTTTTGTTGTTGAAACAACCTGTCCTCCTGGACTTTCTTGAGGATTTCCACATAGAAGGGGTCAACTCTATTGGACGCTCTAATCCTCTCATGCAAATCTGCATCAGTTTGACTCAAAGTTACCTAATATATCATATGAATTCGTCGACTCAAAGAATCGGAAACCTTATTCTCTTTTCCCTTAATGTGCTTTAGCTCAAAATGGTACTCACTAAGAAAAGCCAACGACCAGGCTTTCCTTACATTCAGATCCGGTTGATTGAATAAATGTTTCAAACTCATATTGTCTGTCTTCAGAAGGAACTCTCTTCCCATGAGATAGTGCCTCCACATCCTCAAAGCCTGGATGTTGGCCGCTAACTCAAGATTATGCATTGGGTATTTTTTTCTCATGCTATTTTAACTTCCGCAATTCATAACCGATCACGAGATCATTCTATAGGAGGAATCATCCCAGTCCTTCCTTGCTTTCATCCATGCAAACAAAAAAATCCCCATCGGGATCCGCAATTTGTAACACCGATGTGGTCATCAAAAGATGCTTAAGATTTTGAAAACTTTCTTCGCACTTAGCAGTTCATAAGAAATTACTTGCTTTCTTATGCAAAGCGGTCATGGGGCAAGAGATTCTCGAGAAGTTCTCAATGAAATTTTGATAATATTTGGCTAATCCCAAAAATGACCTAATGTCAGTGACACTAGTAGGGTTAGGCCAATCCTTTATGGATTTAATCATTTTCGGGTCCACAACTATCCCTGTCTCAGAGATAATGTTCCCTAAGCATGGTTTTTGTAGTTTGTAAAAATCACATTTACTAAACTTAGCATAAAGATGGTGTTCTCTCAACACTTGTAGTACTATACAAAGGTGATCTTCGTGTTCTTCTTTATTCTTTGAATAAACCAGCATGTCATCTATAAAGAGCAAGATAAACTTATTTAGATACCTAATGAATATGTTGTTCATCATACACATAAAGTTCGTGGGTGCATTGGTTAACCTGAACGGCATCACTACAAAATCATAGTTTCCATAGCTCGTACAAAAGGAGGTTTTGTGAATATCCTCGTCGTGAATCTGTATCTGATGGTACCCGGATCGTAGGTCAATATTTGAAAATATTCTGGCTTCTCCCACCTGATAGAGCAAGTCATCGATCATAGGGAGTGGGTAACAGTTCTTGATAGTCATTTTGTTCAATTGATGGAAATCGATGCACATCTGCATCATACCATCTTTCTTATTTACAAATAGTATCGGTGCTCCCCAAGGAGACACACTGGGTCGGATATACCCTTTCTTTATCAACTCCTGCAACTACAATTTGAGTTCCACCAACTCAGGTGCACTCATGCGGTAAGGGGATTTGGAAGCCAAAACTGATCCTGGGGTCAGTTTTATGGAAAAGTAAAGGTCATGTTCGGAGGTAATCCTAGGATTTCATTGGGAAACACATCCTTGAATTCTTCAAGAACGGGGAAGTCTTCTATGCATTGTTCTTTTTCAGACTCTATGTCTCGGATGTTTATTGCAAACAACTTGTAGCCTTTCTTAATACATTTCTTTGCTTATAAGGAAGATATTTTCCTTACGTAAACTTTCTTTGGAATTCCTTGAACCTTTCTTAGTTCCCTTGGCCATCAGTACACAAGATTGACTTGTGTAAGCAATCAAGCATGACATGGTGTTGTTCCAGCCAGTCCATGCCGATAAGTATATCGTACCTTATCCTAAAGGTGGGATGTTCATGTTTACTTTCATTGGAAAACCATTAAGGTTTACCTCACATTCTTTAACTATTTCTGAAACTTTCCATTTTGTACTTGTGGCTAACTACACCACCGAAGGTTTATGATGATTTACTTTGCCTAGTTTGCATTCATCAACAATTTTAAGCGAAACATAGCTCCGGTAAGCATCGAGATCAATAAGTATTGAAATAGAAGTGTTCCAGATCTTACCTTCTATCTCAACCATTGTAGCTTGATGATCTTCCCATCAGACATCCAATGCTGCATAAATCCGCGGTGTTCCAGCTATGTCCTCAACAGTTGGGTCTTCTTGTACGTTGTGCAAGACCCCACTGGTCTTGTTCTTACAATCTCAGGCATAATGAGGCTCGTTGCATTTCCAACACTTGATTTGTAGCGGGGTAGAATTAGATCCACTTGCTACTGGCTTGTTAACATTAGGAGATGGTACATAAGGCTTCGTACCAAGTTTATTGAAGTCCGTGTTTGCTGGAAAGATGTTATTATGCTTTTTGTATGGATGTGGGTTAAACCCAGGTTTGCAGTTATCAGAAAAGTTCTTAGACTTGTCTCGGTTTTGGTTCATGTTCTCCTGCCTTAGTTTTCTATGCTCATAACAGAGCCTAGCTTTGTGTAGTGTGGTATCCAAAGTTTTTGGCATTTCAAACTCAATCCTTCCCCAAAAATTGGGAGGAAGACATCCTAAAAACTGTTGGATATTTACCTTTTCATCCTTAATGTATGGTAAATAATGTAACAAATCTAGAAATGTGTTAATAAAAGCATCCATAGTCATGGATCCCATACATAGTTCGTGAAACTCTTTCACTTTTCTGTCGAAGAACCTTTCTGACATATATTTCTGTTGGAAGAGTTTTCGGAATTTATCCTAGAGTATTTCTCTTAGCTCATCTTTCTTGGTGTGTTTTAAATCTCTCCATCACCTTGCTTCCTTTCCATTTAAGTTATAGATGGCAAGTCAAGACTTCATCTCACTTGAGTAGTTATGAACCTGGAAATATTTGATCATGCTCAACAGCCACTCCTCATCCTTCTCCCCAATGTTTACTTCACCTTCATAGGTCAGGGCTCTTATTTTTCTAAACATCCCCTAAATGTTGTCATTACTTCTTTGTTTATTTCTTCATGGAGAAAGAGAGTCATCACTGGAAGGACTATGATGATCTCCTTTCGGTGCTTGAAGGGTACATTCCTGTTTTTATAATTCTCTTGGGTTGTTGGCTTGTTTATGGTAAGGTTCTATTTTGGAGTTGTTTGTGGACTGAGTAGACTTACCCTGTAGGCTTCCACCCGTCATATTTCTTAGTAATGCTTCATTTATAGCTGGTTGTTATTTTATTTTTTCAAACTATCTTCTCTGATACTTCGCAATTCTGCTTGAATAATGTGTATATTCTTCAAAATATCATAATTCAACTCCACCACCAGTTCTCCTTTTGGGGTGGGGGTGTGATCTGATCCCGGGGGCGATCCCAGAAAGTCATCGAACCCGCTCGAAACAATGGGGACCAATAGGATAATTTTTCTGACGTTAGTGCAAGTGAACATGAGCATAATATAAGTGTGTAACATAGAATCATCCACATGAAAATGAAAAATCATTCAAGCACATTAGGGACACGATTTGATTACGGAGTTCACCAGATCTTCTGGCTACGTCTCTGGGCCTACTCCAAAATGGAGTGACCAATCCATTGCAAATATGCACAAATACATAAGATACATCACAACAGATTCACCTACAGAATCTTCATCATCTGTTCATCTCTACCGCCGCACCATAACTGCCTCTGATGGGTCACACATAAGTGCACAAGCTATAGGACTCAATCAAAGACTACAGAAATCAAGCAAGAAAATGCCTGCCTCCTTTGTCTCGAGAAGTTGCCAAACTTGGACATGAAGATATTTTCCCAATGTAGCCAATC
>LPNX010994203.1:136442-176498 GCA_001517045.1 Pseudotsuga menziesii
ACATGATCTTCTGCAAGATAGTCTCAATAGACGACAATATGTTTGCATGACAAGTGCATAAATAAAACCAAATTCACACTCTTAGCAACAAATCCCTTCACCTTTGTCCCTCGGGATGAGAGTGTAGATGGTCGCTACTTGCCTTCAAATGAAAATTGAAATGTTGCCTCCTCGAACTGACTCTGCTTCTTTGTCTCCTACGCTGGATCACCTTCGGACATGATGGATTCATGCTTGCTCTCTGACCTGGAACTACAAGGTTGGAGCCTCTCCATGAGCTTCTCCAATGGAGACCCCCAATGGGGCCTCTCAGATGCTTGCTTCCTCTATGGGCTACATCTCTCCAGACTTGAGCTCCCTTCAAATGCACATGACAAGTGCTTAAATAGGAGAAGCTACTCTTGGTGGCATGATACATGTGATTCTCCAAATTGGGATTAGTTACAAATTGGTTTGGATTTTAAGAACATAAACCAAAAATATGGTTCATGCCCATATGCCCATGCGTTTTCACATTTAGTTACTTCCCCATAATGACATTTACAAAATCCAACAATAATCCATTACATAACAAAATCCCTTTTTTAAATAGCATGTTGGTTTTTCAACCATAAACCAACTTGTTACAACTTCTTTACAAATATGGCATGTTTGTTTTTGGTTACAACCATGCATTAACTTCATAACAACTCAAGGAATAAAATAAATGAGTAATATGTGAGTAATTTTTCCACTCACTTCAAATATTAATCATTTTACAATTTCTCATGAGTAAATGAATGAATGTCCTAAAACTCATTTCACGCACAAATGCATGCATGCTAGTCATCATGCCACTTCATCATGCCATTTCATCATTCCACATCATCATGCCACGTCAGCATGTCATGTCACCATGCCACATCATCATGCAATATCAACATGCTATGTCATCATGCCACATCACCATGCCATGTCATCATGCCACATCATCATGCAATGTCAGCATGCCACATCATCATGACACATTATCATGCCATGTCATTAGAATGCACTTTTTGACTACCACGTGGCAGCTTGGGGAGTGCCACGTGGCAGTTCAGCCAAAATTTTCCCTATTGGGGCCAAACTTCAAAACGCAATATCTTTTGCATCCGGAGTCCGTTTGACACGCCGTTTGCACCGTTGGAATCGGCTTGACGAGCTATTCGACATGGTACTATTTTTATTGCAATATGATGATTTTAAAAATTAGCCTTTTTAGATCCTCCCGGATCATTCCTCCCCACTAGGAAGGCTTTTGGTCCCCAAAAGCTTCTTGCAGGTATGCTCATCTACTTCTTGCTTCATTGGTGCCTGCACAAACTGCTTCCAATTCCTAGATTTTCGCACACTGCAAACTTTTGCTCATAACAGTCCACAACCTACAACACTTGTCAGCCTCCTCTGATAACACTTGATCTGATCCCGGGGGCGAGCCCGGAAAGTTATCGAACCCGCTCGAAACAATCGGGACCAATAGGATCATTTTTCTGACGTTAGTGCAAGTGAACATGAGCATAATATAAGTGTGTAACATAGAATCATCCACATGAAAATGAAAAATCATTCAAGCACATTAGGGACACGATTTGATTATGGAGTTCACCAAATCTTTTGACTACGTCTCTGGGCCTACTCCAAAATAGAGTGACCAATCCATTGCAAAGATGCACAAATACATAAGATACATCACAACGGATTCACCTGCAGAGTGTTCATCATCTGTTCATCTCTACTGCCGCACCATAACTGCCTCTAATGGGTCAAACATAAGTGCACAAGCTATAGGACTCAATCGAAGACTGCAGCAATCAAGCAAGCAAATGCCTACCTCCTTTGTCTCGAGAAATTGCCAAACTTGGACATGAAGATATTTTCCCAATGTAGCCAATCACACTCTTTCAACTGACTCTACGAGCCACGAACCTCGAGCGGATCAAAGACTTGCATAATGTTGCAAATCGCACTCTTTCAACTGACTCTACGAGCCATGAACCTCGAGCTACGCCACACGATCTTGTGCAGGATAGTCTCAATAGACAACAATATGTTTGCATGACAAGTGCATCAATAAAACCAAATTCACACTCTTACCAACCAATCCCTTCACCTTTGTCCTTCGGGATGAGAGTGTAGATGGTCGCTACTTGCCTTCAAATGCAAATTGAAATGTTGCCTCCTCAAACTGACTCTGCTTCTTTGTCTCCTACGTTGGATCACCTTCAGACACGATGGAGACATGCTTGCTCTCTGACCTGGAACTACAATGTTGGAGCCTCTCCATGAGATTCTCCAATGGAGACCCCCAATGGGGCCTCTCAGATTCTTGCTTCCTCTATGGGCTACATCTCTCCAAACTTGAGCTCCCTTCAAATGCACATGACAAGTGCTTAAATAGGAGAAGCTACTCTTGGTGGCATGATACATGTGATTCTCAAAATTGGGATTAGTTACAAATTAGTTTGGCTTTTAAGAACATAAACCAAAAATATGGTTCATGCCCACATGCCCATGGGTTTTCACATTTAGTTACTTCCCCATAATGACATTTACAAAATCCAACAATAATCCATTACATAACAAAATCCCTTTTTTAAATAGCATGTTGGTTTTTCAACCATAAACCAACTTGTTACAACTTCTTTACAAATATGGCATGTTTTTTTTTGTTGCAACCATGCATTAACTTCATAACAACTCAAGGAATAAAATAAATGAGTAATATGTGAGTAATTTTTCCACTCACTTCAAATATTAATCATTTTACAATTTCTCATGAGTAAATGCATGAATGTCCTAAAACTCACTTCACACACAAATGCATGCATGCTAGTCATCATGCCACTTCATAATGCCATGTCATCATTCCACATCATCATGCCATGTCAGCATGTCATGTCACCATGCCACATCATCATGCAATATCAACATGCTATGTCATCATGCCACATCACCATGCCACATCATCATGCAATATCAACATGCTATGTCATCATGCCACATCACCATGCCACATCATCATGCCATGTTAGCATGCCACATCATCATGACACATTATCATGCCATGTCATTAGAATGCACTTTTTGAATACCACGTGGCAGCTTTAGGGAGTGCCACGTGGCACTTCAGCCAAAATTTTCCTTGTTGGGGCCAAACTTCAAAACACAATATCTTTTGCATCCGGAGTCCGTTTGACACATCGTTTGCACCATTGGAATAGGCTTGACGAACTCTTTGACATGGTACTATTTTTGTTGCAGTATGATGATTTTGAAAATTGGCCTTTTTAGATCCTCCCAAATCAGGGTGTTCATCTTTCCTTGCAAGCTATTATCTTCCTCGGTATTCATAATATGAACTGTTCAGTAAAACGTCTCCTGAAATTTCAAAAATTTTAAATAACAAGAAATTTTTTTGTTAGCAATAAAATTAATAACATACTTTATTTTCTTTGCAGTAAATGCTTGGTGCACCCATAGGTCTCTTAGTTTTGAAAATGGACTCTGATACCACTTGTAATGTCCCCAAAAATTGAAAATAATTTTTTTTTATTAGGCTAGTAAAAACTACCTATGTGGAACATTATTGAACTTGCGGAATATAACGTACGATGGACGTACCACTACTTGGTCGTAAGTTGTTCTTACGTTCTATCATCTTACTTTCAGTTGTGAATATTATTGTATTTTACTTACATTGTCCTATTGCTTGTTTTCTACATTATTCTTATGTTATACATTATGGTGTATGTGTCGTTACTTGATTATATGATTCGTTCATTTCTACATAGTCTTACTTGTTATTTATATGGATTCTAACTTAACTTTGTTTTCTGGAACTAAAGTGGGTGGAGTGGCGGGACTAGTTCTCCCATGTGACAATTACTGAGAGGTATAGTGCTCACTTTTCTAGCAGGCTTACTTAGTTCTTTGAACTAAGGCACCTCTTTCATCTCATATGCATATTATACTCAATGATGAAGACTTGTTAAAGTGTGTTGAATGTTTTTATCATTATCCTACCTACTATTCGTTACTACACTTCATTACAAACTCATATTGATAGCAAGGTAATTACGATCTTCATTAATTATTTAACATAGATTAATTAACTATGAGATGCCTACTTTTCATTATGAAGTTATGGATCCTCTGTTCCTAACTTAATATATTCGTAATTCATATTTGTTACATTCAAATTATTAACATGTATTTTATTTTCTCTTGACAAGTTTTACACTTTGGCAGTATAGACCAAACCTTGATTTTATACCTAGCAATAATACCATGGCATATTTCATATGTCGTGGTTACTAAACATTAAGCCTAGGGAATATAGATATGCAAGGGTTCAAGGCTTAAGCCTATTGTTAAACAATACCTAACACATGCTATACCTTGTATGAGCATTGGGGTGGCGAGTTATATTCTAAGGTTTGACATTATGCGATGGGGTTTAAGACTTGCATGGAAAATGGAGACCACGATAATGTAACGATTGAAAACTATGGAAAAGTGGGTCTTGGGTGGATAGTTGACACCAAGTTGGTGCCATTAATGCTTCTTGGTGTTTGGGCCATCCCAAGCTTAGGGCTTGGCTCCATGAATGTTCTGGTCATTTCGCTTGGTCTGTGGAGGGTTTGGTCTGAGCTCTGCGCTGTGAATGGCGACGACGCCTTGGTTAATGAAGGTATAATTCGTTGGTTTCATGCCTGCGTTTGATATTTTTTTTGTGGCTCCTTCTGTATCACACTTCTCATCCTCGTCGTATTGGTGGCTGCAGGTGATAGGGTGGCGAGGAGTGGATGGCTTAGAGCTTCGTTTTCAGCTCAAGGATGATGCCATCGTAGTCACAGTAAGCCTATTAAACAAGCGTAAGCTTGTCACCTCTTGGCATTGTGGGTAGGACTGGGTTATATCGTTGGTGTTTAGGTTTTCATTAGAGGAAATTTGAGGTCTAAAATGGGCCTCCTAAGGAAAATAATAAAATAATAGTTATTAATTTTGGAGGAAGAATAAAAAAACTACTTTTTTTGTTCGTATTTTCGACTTATCTCCTTGTGTTTTTACTTAAATTTTGAGTGGGAGAGATCATTGGATGTGGAATTTAATTCCACATCCAACCAGTACCCACACTGCATACTTTTGACAAACCCCACTACCCCAAAAACAAGAAATACCTGAAAAGTATGCAGTGTGGGGTCTGTGGGGTCTGTCTACTTTTTCAGGTGTTTCTTGTTTTTGGGGTAGTGGGGTCTGTCAAAATTATGTAGTGTGGGTACTCATTGGATGCAGAATTAATTTCGGCATCCAACAAGCTCTTCCACTTGGAATTTTAGTAAAAACACGGGAGATATGTCAAAAATACGAACAAAAAAGTAGTTTTCTTTTATGACAAATATGTCAATTCAACCATTATGGTTGACTCATTTTATTGAAATTCTATTCGTTCTTGAATTCCAACTCGCAAAATTTATTGTTGGTGCGTTTTCTTATAAGGCCCATTTTAGACCCAAAATTTCCTCTAATGATTATGGGATTTCGATTTTCCTTCGGGCCTATGTATAAAAGGTTTGGGTTTGTAAAAGAATGTGTTGTTAGCAGCAAAAGGAAAACCTTGGGACTATGTTGGCACCCCAACAACCCCCCTTGATTTTACAACAAAATAAATGGCCCCCATTAGAATTTTGTAAATATTTAGCTTTGGGTTTCTTTTTCTTTTATCTTGCTTGATTTGGAAGGAGATTTTATGGCTTTATTTTCTTTTGATCCTTTCTTTGACCTTTGTAATGATGGTTCTTTGGGTTGGTTTTCATGGTTTCAAGGATTTGGTGATATTGGATGTTTGAGAATTTCGACTTCACGATGGCTACATGATACTTTCTTGATCTCATTTGAACTTATATGAGTCAATTCCATGTCTTCGTTCATTTGCATTTGATTAATTTGCTCATTTGACCATGTTACTAAGTTTTGGTTTTTACATTACTGACGATTTAGTAATAATTTGTCGGATCGAAAAGAATTAAGCACAGATTTGTCCTTATTGATTTCTATCTATGTCTTGAAAGAATTTATATCTAATAATTGGATCATATTCTTACTTCTACATTATAATGATACGTTGACTTTTGCAAAGCTTGTAACATTTGATTTAAATCTTTATCTCACATGAAATTGAAATTTGAAGATTTTCTTTATCCTCATTAGATTTATGGCTTTTGATGACTTGATGGTTCTTCCATGATCTATATTGGTCTTATGTGAACTAGCTCCATATCTTGTTTTGAAAAAATGAATTAAATTAAAAATTGAGTAAACTTTAGTTCAATTTTTAATACATAGTTACACTAATAAATCATTAGTTGTTGTAATAAAAGAGAATTTAAATATTCTATATTAAATAGTTTTTCAAAAGATTCCTTTTATTATAATTTTATAAGTTTATTAATGGTTAAAATAAATATTCATTTTGGAAGAAATAATCTTAATTTAAAACCTAAAAGCTAATGGATAAATATTTATACGGTGAAGTCATTATTATATTAAAGACTACATTATTAGTTTTTAAAGGCGAAAAGTCTTTGACAAGTGTTCATAATATTGTATTATATATAAGAGATAAATCTTAAACGCTTAAACAAATCTTTTCTATACAATTCATACTAAGAATTTATAATAAAAAAAGAAAATCACCGCTATGTTAAGATTGTTTTTATTGAATGCTACATTGGAGCTATTAAAGAATAAGATGCATAATAAATAACATTAGCCTATGAAAGTAGTGATTCAAGAGAAATAGATCACATGGAGAAAAATAATTTGTTGTCATCAAGTGATTATTGGATTATCTATGAGATTATCTCATTTTGTTGTAAAAGGTCTAACACACGTTCTTCATTATTCCCTTGCAATCATTAAATGATCATAAACAATTTTAGGGTTTGTTTCCTTTATTTCCAAGATCTTATATTTGCTGAATTTTATATATCATGTTGCTATGTCTAAGATCAGATTATATTTTGGATATTACAGGTGTATGCAAATGATACGAGATGTGTTAATTCTGCAATGATATAAGGTCATAAAAGATGAGGATGACGGTTATCATTCGGTAAATGCACATTGTTAATAAGTTTATAGAGAAACATCAAGAGTCACTCTAACCCCTCAACGTTCTTGCCGTCGAAGATGCTCTATCACAATAATTTTTGTACAAAAGAAGACGTGTACAAGGCATTAAAAAATTGTTATTTAGTTGAAGGGCGTCTCAATACGAATAGCAGAAAAGAAGGGAACGGTGCCACCATAAAATAGCAAATAATTAATATCAGCCAGTACATCAAACTGACCTACACGAGATCATAGGGATACTAAATCATACCAATATATCATTGACCAAGATTACGTGTTTTCTTGTGCATCAAAATCACAGAAATATCTGATTATCAGCGCATTGTTTTGATGGAGGCGTGATAATGAAATAATCAATACAAAGACACCTGGTTGATGAGATTAATCCATTAAATGTTGAAAAAAATGAGCATAACATCAAACGTTCTGCTATGAAAACAAGTTGTAGGAGGTTCTAAATCAAAGGTTTGAAAGCTTAATATCATGGAGAATTATACCAAATTGATTGACTCGGAATATTTCTATGTTCTTTTCACATTTACCTTTTGCAGCAATTCACCATTTTCATTTCTTTATTGATGTTTTCTCTCTTACTATTTGTGTTCTTGGAATTTTAATGTGTAGGTTATAAACAAAAACGAGAAACCGGATTCCCGTCATTATTCAGGAGGCAATTTTCTACAGCAAACTACGGGAAAACTAAGACGAAATAACAAAATCTAAAACATTGGTTTTTTCCAGAAGATACGCATTTACCAGACACGTGAGGAATTTACTGAAAAGAGTGAATATTTTGGTAGATTTTCAAGGTGCTCTGAACACGTTTTCTCTAGTGGCGGCTAGCAAGGAAAGGGAATTAAGCTTATGCTTGTTTTATTGCTTATTTAAGAAATAGAATACAGCCAATGAAGATGGGGAGGGGGTCTCTGGAGATCTGGAGATGAATTTATTGACTTTGGAAATCATTTTTCTTTTCTGTAAACTTTGCTTTGAAGAAGAAGAATTGAGGAGACGCTGCCAAGAGAATGTTGGGAGAATTAGAGGGAATTTCTTCCCCCAAAATTATGTTTTTTGTTTCTCTTAAGATTGGTTGATGGAGTATTGTAGAAATAGACTTATCTGAAATATAATTACAGTTCTGGTTTTAATTTCTTTGCTGGAGTTTTACCTTCGGGGAGAATCGAGACTTGAGTTCTCAAACTGGTATCACTGTCTGTTACTATTTTTGAAAACTTGATATATATATATTTCAATATATCGTTTTCTCATTATACTTTTTATACAATTATTATGTGTTATGATTGTATTTATTATCCAAAATTATACTCTGTCACATAATATTAATGTTCGATAAATTATTACCAAATCTTTTTACTCAATATTTTTATTGATGATTATGATTTAGTGATAATATCTTTCATGTTTATTTTTGAAGAGCATTTGTATTTTTACGATGTTTTCTTTAATAAATATAATTTTTTATTCGAACATGTAATATTGGGCATTAGTTATCAATTAAAATAATATTACAGAATAAATTAAGATAATTTTAATTTTTAATTTTTTTCTGTTTTAGAATGATTTATAACAAGGTGATTTTACGATCAGTAATTCTGATATTGTTATCTTAATTATTATCGTTTATCTCTTTGTTATTAATTATTAATTGATTGATAATTAATTTAATCTTTTAAAATTGCTCTCAACTAGTTGAGGTAAGGTAAATAGTTTTAATTTTAATTCTAGTTGTAATTAAACTTAGTTTATTTAAGTAAGATTTTAGTAGTTGTTAGTTAGTTTTGTAGATCAATAGTCTTGTATTTTAAATTAAGTTTAAAACTAAACAAAACTAAAAACAAAAAGACTTTCATTAAGAAAGCACATTAGATTAGCATAGACTTAGAAATTGAATTAGAATTTAAATAATAGTTTAATTTAGGAAAGATTTTGCTGAATTTTTATATTCTCCTTAAGAGGGTAAATTCAGCTGGTAGCAGGAGACCATAACCTACGATATTTTGCCATTCTAAATGTTCAGGTACACAGGGTACTCCCAAAATACCGAACACCTTGAGCAACTGCTTCACACAAATAGATCACAGATCAACACACTGATGTTTGTCATGTGGTTAAAACCATCGAGAGGGAAACTGTCCACGGCCCCAGCCAAATAGCTACTTGGAGCAATTTATTATGCAAAATAAAGAAAGTTACATGAGCTTCTCATAATCGATCAAATAGCCAAGGACCCTCTAATCTCTTTAAATAGAGATCATAGACCAATCGGGTGTTAAGCCATGGATCAATGGTAGGTATGATCTAAGAGAAGTTGAACCGTCAAATCACTCTATGTCTAAAACATATCATGACTGTCGGATTAGAATATTTACAAATGCATACTAATGCATACTAAAGAAAGACACTTTTACCTAACGAATATATTACACAAGTTGATCTTAACTAACTCCTAAGTGTCTAAATATCCTAACATTCCCCCTTAAGAACAACCTGGGATAGGATTGAAGGATTTACAAAAGTGGTACTATTAGGAGAAGGAAGGAGGCATTAGAGCCTATCCCCCCTTAAGGACACATTCTTGAACTCCTAACATAGATCGAAGTTTAGAAAACTTCGCTTCTGTAAGAGACTTGGTGAAGATGTCTGCAACTTGATCATCTGTAGGGAAATAGAGCACTTCAATAACATGATCATGAACAAGATTTCTGATGAAGTGCATGTGTAGCTCAATGTGTTTGTTGCGCTGATGTAGAGCTGGATCTTTGGCAAGCTTGATAGCACATTGATTGTCGCACCAAAGTGGAGTAGGTTGCTGCTACTCGAATCCAAACTCTGAAAGGATCTATTGAAGCCATAAAGCTTCCTGACTGGCATTAACTGCGGCTCGATATTCTGCTTCTGCTAAAGAAAGAGCAAGAGCTTATTGTTTCTTACAAGCCCAAGTGACAGGTCCAGATCCCAGACTAAAAACATAACCTGCAGTAGACTTTCGATCATCAGGATCATCGGCCCAATCTGAATCAGTGAAACCAATCAACAAAGGTTTCCCCCCTGTACTATAATGAATCCCAAACTGAATTGTACCTCGAATATATCGAAGTATTCTTTTTGCTGCTTTCCAGTGACTTTCATGAGGAGTTTGCATATAACGAGAAACACGACCAATGGCAAAGGAAAGGTCAGGACAGGAATGAGTTAAGTATAAAAAACTACCAACAAGTTGACGATACAAGGTGGCATCTACTTCAGGGGAAGTACAAGTGGCAGAAAGTTTGACTCCAGACTGAAAGGGAGAAGGGGCTGGTTTATAATCTTCCATGTGGAAGTGACGAAGAAGGTCACAAGAATACTTAGACTGGGAAAGAAAGATTCCTTCTTTGGTTTGCAAGACTTGGAGACCAAGAAAATAATGCAAATTTCCTAAGTCTGACATTTCAAAATTTTGCTTAAGACTGGATTTCACATGGGTTATAAGTTTAGGGTCACTACCAGTAAGGATAAGATCATCAACATAAAGAACAAGTATGATGAGATGGTTTTCTACTTTCTTGGTATAGACATTGGGGTTATAATGGCATCTAGAAAAACCAGTGTCAAGGAGAAAGCTATCCATTTTGGAATACCAAGCTCTAGGAGCTTGCTTAAGGCCATATAAATATTTCTTAAGGAGACAAAGAAGGCTAGATTTATTCTGAACATATCCAGGAGGTTGTTCCATCTAAATTTCCTCATGTAAATCACCATGTAAAAAGGCAGACTTGACATCCATTTGATGGACTTCCCAGTTATGTAAGGCTGAAGGGAAATAACAAGGCGAATGGAGTTCATTTTTGCTACAGGGGCAAAGGTTTCATTGTAGTAAATCCCTTAAACTTGGGAAAAACCTTTGGTAACTAACCTTGCATTAAGTCTTTCAACACTTCCATCTGATGCATACTTAGTTCTGTAGACCCATTTACATCTAATAAGTTTTCTTCCTTTTGGAAGAGGAACAAGATCCCAAGTATCGTTCGCCATTAAGGAACGATATTCTTCATCCATAGCTGCATCCCAATTTAGATTTCCTGAAGCTTCTGCAAAAGTTTCTAGATCATTATTCTCAGAAATTTGAGCCAAAAGAGAAGAGGCTTGATGAAACTGAGAATGTGTTCGACGTTGATCTCAAGGATCATTGGCAAGATCACCAGTTGCTTCACATGTTGAACGGACCCATCGAGGAAGTATTGGTGCTGGTGCAATTTGAGGAACATGAGCAGGCGGAGGTGGATTTTCATCCTCATTGTCATCATCAGAAACTGGAGTTGGAAACCTGTCAAGGAAGTTGGAAGAATAAGAAGGAGGCACAATCGCCGAATCAGGCTCGCAGGCCAAGATATTTTCATCAAATTTAACATCTCTTCTAATTACTATATCATGTGAATGGGGTTGAAGAAGTCTATAACCTTTTACATCTTCAGAATATCCAACAAATATGCACTGTTCACTTTTAGGCTGCAATGCTTTCCGTTTTTCATCCGGAATGTGAGCCCATGCTTCACAACCAAACACACGAAAGTGACTTACATTTGGTTTAATTTTACTCCATGCTTCTTCCGTTGTTATACTTTGTAAAAATTTAGTGGGTGTGCAATTAACTATGTAATTTGCACAATTTATGGCCTCAGCCCAATATTGAAGACTTAGTCCCTTAGATTGGATCATACAATTAGCCATTTCTTTTAAAGTGTGGTTCTTCCGTTCAACTACACCATTTTGTTGTGGTGTATATGGAACAGTGTGTTGTTATTGGATTCCTTGTTCAGTGCAGAAAGTAGTGAACTTGTCGTTAACATATTATCCTCCATTGTCAGATCTTAACTTAATAATTTGATGACTAGATTGTTTTTCAACAAGGGCCTTGTAGGACAAGAACATGTTAAATACTTAACTCTTAAGTTTTAGGAAGTAAACCCAAGTGCGTCTGGAGTAGTCATCAATGAAAGTTAAGAAATATTTGAAACCAGAAAAAGAAAAAGATGGAAGAGGACCACACAAGTCACTATGCACAAGCTCCAAAGGAACCAAGGCGTGCCAAGAGGCATGTTTGTCAAAACTGTCCCGATGATGTTTTTCGAGTACACAACCGGAACAAACACCATCCTTGCAAGATACCATTGGAAGACCAGTCACCATATTGTCTTTACATAGTTGTTGCAATGAGTGATAATTTAAGTGACCAAACCGCTCATGCCAAAGTTTGCTCAAGTTATCACTATGAGCAACAAAAACTGAAGGAAAAGGTGATGACCCAAAGTTTTTAAATTTGTACAACCTGGTAATATCATCAATAGTTCCAGTAGCAAGGACATTTTGAGGATTTTTAAAATCCTTGATTACAACTTGGTGAGGTGTAAAAGTCACAGTTTTACCTTCACCTGAATGAGTAATTTGATAGACTGATAACAAATTGCAAGAAATTTTTGGAACACATATTACATCGTTGAAATGACCATTTTCTACTGGAACTGTTCCAGATCCTACAACACTTGGAGATCTATCATCACCAACAAATATTTGTTTGGTGTTACATTCATGCATAGTAGAAAATATGGCTTGATATTTAGCCATATGATAAGATGCTCCAGAATCAATAAGCCATTCATTTGAAGTAGAAGAAGAAGATGCAGTATAAGAGTAACTAGAAGCACAAAGTGCATGTCCATGAGAGTTAGATTCTGAAGACGAATCTAGGCTGATTTGGTGCTTCTTCATTGCTGCTTCCAAGGCCGCCATCTTCTTGAAACACTTAAATTCATCATGATTATCTTTCCCACAAAAATTGCAATGACGCTCAGTCTTCTTTCCTTTTTGCTTGGATCCTTTGTCATTTTTTAAAGAAGGAGCTGACTAAGAGGGTTTGGGACTCTTGTTGTTTGGCTTATTATTGCAAAAAATTTGTTTCTTGGGAGGCTTGGACTTTTGTTTTTGTTGGGACAATAAAGATTTCCCAGATGTATCTGCATTGTTAATTATTCCAAGATGAATGAGCTTATCTTGATCTCTAATTAAGGAATCACAAAAAGATTCAAGACTAGGCTCTTGATAGCTAGCTGCAGTCAAGGTTTCTTTCATGGAGTAGAATGTAGAAATAAAAATAGAATATGCAAGTCCAAGTTTGGAAAGAATATGATAAATACATTGTCTGTCTTCTTTCTTAATCTTGCATTCTGCACATAAGAGTCTAAGAGTTTTATACTTAGGTAAATAGTCTTAAATGCATGAAAAATCATTTGGATTCAAGGAAAGCAACTCATTCTCAAGTTGATGACCCTGAATTTCATTGTGTTTACTAAACACAGATTCCAACTTTTCCCAAGCTTTATCAGGTTCATCAATTCCAGATATGTGGAATCACAAATCAGTAGAGATTGACATCTCAATCAATCCACGAGCTTCATCACATCTATTTTCTCATTTAATTTTCTAATCATCATCAGTGGGTTCTGTTCTTTCCCTGAGATTATCCTGAAAAGTCCCTTACTTCATAGAACACCCTCCATATGAGATTTCCATGAGAAATAGTTAGAACTTGTAAGTATAATATCACAATCAGCGGCCATACTGTAAAATAATGGCTGAAAAAACAGAAACTAACTATCTGGTTGCAAAGAGCTCAAAAAAATATGTGGTTTAAAAAAAACAGCACTGAAAACTGATTCTGGATGATGAAGTTATGCTTGATCAAAAAAATTGTTGAAGATGTCCCCAATAGTGACGTGGCAGATATTAACTTGACCAACTAAAAAAAGGAACCCCCCTCTTTCCAAGATCAACCTTTGACAATCACTTTACAATAAAGTTGTTTTGAAATGAATCACTTTTGTAGAATAAGTGAGGTTCACTTTTACAATAATGTTACTTTTAAATAGTGCGGCAATAAATTAAAAGACTTAAGTGACTCACTTTTTATTTTATTTTATTTATGTGAGATACACTTTTACAATAAAGTAACTTGAAAATAGAAATTGCATGCACTAAATGGTAGGTTAATAAGATTTGAACTCAAGACCTATTAAGGAATAAAACAACTTTAGACCAAGTGAGCTAAGTTTAAAAGGTACGTAAAAGAATGGAAAGAGGAAAGGGGCTTTTTTTTTTTTACTCTTCGCTCTCATTCTCCGTACTTGCCTTTTTTTCTGCAAATCACAAAAAAAAACAAAAAACAAAAAAACTTTTTCCACACAATGGGGTTAGATCTTGGTTAGCTTACCCAGAAAGTGTACGTTTTCAAGTTTTCTCGTTGTTTCTGATTCACCGCGATCGCGCAAGGTGCACAACAAAGAGCATACGCAGTCAGGGAAGGCAACAGTCCCATACTAAAACAAAAAAGATTTAATAATAAAACTGATAAGATATGAGAGATTTAAAAAAAAAACAAATTCGTCACTGTAACATTATACCTTCAAATTTACCAAAATTAGTGTTTCTAGAACAAACGGAAACGATTTTCGGTGAAACAAAAACTATTTCCCAATGGAAATGGAGCTTCAAACACAATGGAACAGCTCCCATAGGCAAAAAATGCACAAACAATCCAAAACCAGAAACCCTTTCAAAGTTTCGGCAACACCGGTTCCAGATCTAGATCAAAACCGAAAGCGGCTCTTCATAAACGCTTTGATACCATGTAAGGTTTTTTGTTACACCAAAATCTGCAGATGTTGGTGAACATTTGAAACCCAACACAAGGCCCTATCACCAGAATTGGTATTTAAACCACTTGTTTTGAACCTGAGACCTATGCTCTGATACCATGTTCGGGTACACAGGGTACTCGCAAAAGACCGAACACATTGAGAAATCGCTTCACACAAATAGATCACAGATCAACACACCAATGTTTGTCACGTGGTTAACACCCTCGAGAGGGAAACAGTCCACAGCCCCAGCTAAATAGCTACTTGGAGCAATTTATTATGCAAAAGAAAGAAAGTTACATGAGCTTCTCATAATCGATCAACTAGCCAAGGACCCTCTATGCTCTTTAAATAGATATCATAGACCAATCGGGTGTTAAGCCATGGATCAATGGTAAGTATGATCTAAGAGAATTTGAACCGTTGGATCACTCTATGTCTAGAACATATCGTGACCGGCGGATTAGAATATTTACAAATGCATACTAAAGAAACACACTTTTACCTAACGGATATATTACACAAGTTGATCTTAACTAATTCCTAAGTGTCTAAATATCCTAACACCAAACACACCGAAAGTTGTTTTAAGCAACTTGTGTGGGCTTAATCTCCTTAGTTGGCCTAGGTCAGAAAATCCGGCCAACAAATGGCGCTAGAAGGAGGGCCGAGGTAAAACAAGTGGTTATTTTTATTTTTTCAATTATTTTGATAATCATTTTTCCTCCAGCTCTTGTTTTTCAGTTTTATTACTTTATGCTCTTAGGCGTCACATATATGCTTAAGGGTTGGTTAGACGACAAGCTAGACATTTGAAGAGTCAATTAATCTTGATTGTTTATCATTCATGGCTCATGCTCAAATTCATGTTTGGGAATCCATTTTTAATTTTACATTGGTTAATATTCCCAATGAGACAATCAGTCTCTTGTCAAAACTTGAATTTGATGGCGAAGGTGATATATCTACAAGAGAACACCTTAGTAAGTTTTTATGTAAATGTAACAAACATAAGATTGTTGATCTTAATGCTACTTGCAGGTTATTTGCCCTTACTCTCAAAGGACGAATCAAATGTTGGTTGGAAACTTTTCCACCTAATTTATTTTTTACATGGTTTCAATTTGCACATGAATTTTTAACACATTCAAGGATTATAATTCTAATAAAATTTGCAATGAATTGCAGGCTATTCAGAGGAAGAAAGGTGAGTCTTCAGAAGACTTTTCAATAAGGCTTTCTCATATTCTTTGCAAATTTCATATTACTAATTTACCTTCTGAATCTGATCTTTTAAATATTGTTTTCAACTCTCAAGTTCTTTTTTTTCAACAAAATCAAGACGTTTGTCAAAAGGATGATAATTTACTAATCTTCCTATAAACTTCCTCCTCTATTATTGATTCAAATACTTTTACAAGTTGTACCCAACCGCTTGGTGAAAAGATCGAAGTAGAAGAGGTATCAACTTCTTCTGATCATTATTCTCTTCTCGAAGGAGAAAGTCATAATTCTTTTATCGAAAATCTTGAACCTATAAACATTAATGAATCAAATGAGAAAGAACATATTCATGATAAATTTTTTCATATATATAGGGAAGTTTATTGTCTTAACGAACAACAAGATTCAGATTCTATTATTACGAAAATAGATCTAGATGAATTAATTATAAATCAAATTATATGTTCATCATTTTCTAATTTTTGTACTAATTCTTCTTTCGATCCAATTATCAATGAACATGATATGTTAATTATAATTTTATATGTTCTGACTATTCAATAGAAAAAGTCGAAGAAGAACACATGAATCTTAATCACTCGAGTAAATGTTGTCCGAGAAAACAGATTAATTTTTTTCAAGAGAATGTTAATAAAAGTTTTGATTCACATGAAAGATTATCAATTGATCTTGATCTCAAATCAATTTCATATGAAATGTTGAAAGGTACATCACCAAATTTTATTCAAAATAATTAGGTAATAAGAGAAAAATATTTTGGAAATTTAAATATTAATGATCTTTCTAAGTTGAGAGATTCTTTTAATTTCCTCACTTCTAATTCTTACTATTTTATTTTTCCTGATTTATTTTCTGATTTTGATATGCATAAGATTCCATCTGAATTATCAAACTATGTGACTTCAAAATCACATTTTTATGAGATATCTAACATTGTTGATTCATTTATTAAGCATGAGTTTGAGGGATTGAGACATATTTAATTATTAAATCATCATTCTATTAAATATTTTAAAGAGAAAGAAGTTCTATTGCAAGATGGTTATGCTCAACCAATTTTTTATGAAATTAACACACCAATTCTGGTTGAAACTCAAAATGTGTGTTCTCATCAGAATCATATATATGAGAGATCTAATTTAATTGATGAGAGTAAAATCTTTGTCGAAGAGTTTCTTATAACTCGTGATCCCCAAAAGATTACATTTTTTTCATTCGATTCATCTTTAGTTGTAGATCCTATAAACAAGATTACTTCTTTCGATATTGGCCAACTACCGAATCATTCACTTATTACATCGTTTCATGATCCTACTTTGTATTTGAAACTGATTTTTCCAATTGTTAATGTGACTAATGCTAGTTATTTGATTACTCAAATTGATTCGCCTAAGATATGTTAGCCACCTATGGATTTGATGTTGTTAGATTATACGTTGCATTCTAAGTTTTATGACAGGATTGCGGAGTGGCTCAAAAATTCTTATCTCAAAAGGTTTTCAAAAATTGGTAAACATGTCTAATCATTACATATAAATAGAATTTCAAATGGTAAGGATGATAGATTTTGTTTTAAGTTTTGTTTTGTATTATTTCTAGTTATTATTAGAAGAACATATTATTCTTATAGGATTAGAAATGTTTCGTTGGTTTCACTGGTTATTTCACTTTACTTGGTTCATGTTGTATATTTGATTATACATATGTACATATTCAGTTTAGAAGAATTCTATATTTAGTTTAAGTTTGTTTTTCTTATTTTGTTTCATTTTCAATAAATGTGTAGTTAATAAAGGATGTGTAAATTTCAAGATGAAAACGAATCGTCATTTAAGGAAGTACTCATTATCCTTTTATCTATTTTTAATTATTTTTCTCTTACTATGAATAAATAAATAATGATGAAATGTTTACATAAAACGAATAGTAAGAGATTTTAGTCATACATAATTTTGCACTCTTCTGAACACTACTCACTCATCCTATAATTATTCTCACAAAACTGTACAACTTAGACTTTTCATTTTTCCTTTTGTAAATAATGATGAATAAAGGGATTTGACTTATTTAATCTTCTCATCGATTGATTAAATGAATCCTAAAGAATGAAAAATTATTTTAACAATTGAATGATTCTGTAATATTTTCGAAACTTTACATCAATGACAAGCTTATGATGTTTTTTGTGAAAATCACCATGTTTTGACATGTGTATTATATTTGTCTCTCCTATTTTCTATTTATATTATATTGACCATTTATTTTTATTATGGTCAATTCCTAGGAGATTTGACATTATTTCTTACGCATGTCATAATTTTGTGATTTTTACGTTATTTTGTATAGCTCATCACATAGAGAGTAATCATATCTTGAAATTTGATTTTTGAGCTTTTTTACCTTCTTCGACTCTCAATTAAAGTTTCGATAATTTTTTCTTTTTGGATTTTAATACATACATTTTGGTTGAAATTTGGATTTGATCAGGTTCTATCTTTATATAAATTTTTGGATGTTTTGTTTCAATTAGTGAGTTTTTGCATTTTTAATTTTCAAGTTTGTTTAGTTAATTAATTTCAGTAGTGAATTTGATATTTTTCAGCTTTATGTTTTCCCTCTTTACTTTTAGTAAGGGAGCATTGTAGATAAATAATATCATAGTGACACACAGCTTAGTGTTCATATGTTTCTCTATTAATCAACCTGATATCTTGAAGGGAAACCATTGTAAAGAGTTTCTTGCCATATAAAATGTTCTTACTGTGACTGAATCACTCCTAGCCTTCAAAGATTTCTTATGAACTAGCTAAATTAGTCAGTTGAACTCATAGTTATTATTCTTGGACTTTATTTTGAGAATGATATCATTAGCTAGGCAAGTTAACTTGTCGGAAAAAAAATTTCTCGAAATCTTTATGAATCAATTACATTAGCCATCTTTGGGCCTTCCATGTTATTATAGGAGTATTATCTGAATTTGTTTCCCATCTACTAAACAAATATTATAAATCTAATTTTTTTTTTAAAACTTTGATTGAAGAATAGGAGTTCTCATCATGAGCTGACCTAATCATGATCATCATCCCTGTCAGGGATAACATCATTTCTTATCACCAGGGTGATGGCTCTTGGTCATAAGATTAAGGGAGAGGAGGTCTCATGACGAACTGACTTGTTTGTCTTTGGCACTTCTCGTGAATGACGCTATCAATACCTCGTTACCAGGCCAGGATAGTGGTCTTGAATCAAAGATATAATTAATATATTTAAAAAATAAAATAAAAAAAATTATCTTTCAGTTATTTATATCTAATGGATGGGGAACTTATCTAGATATATTCTTAAGGTATGGAGGTCATATCTTTATGCTGGTGTTATTCGATTATTTTAGCTGTTGACAAAGCATTATTGATTAGGTTTATTTGATATGCATATATTTTAAAGTCATTCATCTTTATGAAGTTTCTAAATAATAGTTGGGAAAAATCATTTGATTGTGACAGCACTTTAAGTTCAAACTTTGTAACGTGAGAATGTCATGTAGTGTGAAATTTGATATTTCAAGAAAACATTGATGTCATTTTCCTATATCTATAACCTTCAGGTAAATATACAGAGATAACTGGTTCGCCCAGCATGTCGCCATTTGTTGGCACCCCAACAACTCCCCTTAATTTTACAACAAAATAAAGGGCCCCCATTAGAATTTTGTAAATATTTAGCTTTGGGTTTCTTTTTCTTTTATCTTGCTTGATTTGGAAAGAGATTTTATGGCTTTATTTTCTTTTGATCCTTTCTTTTACCTTTGTAATGATGGTTCTTTGGATTGGTTTTCATGGTTTCAAGGATTTGGTGATATTGGATGTTTGAGAATTTCGACTTCACGATGGCTAGATGATACTTTCTTGATCTCATTTGAACTTATATGCGTCAATTCCATGTCTTCGTTCATTTGCATTCGATTAATTTTCTCATTCGACCACGTTACTAAGTTTTGGTTTTTACATTACTAACGATTTAGTGATAATTTGTCGGATCGAAAAGAATTAAGCACAGATTTGTCCTTATTGATTTCTATCTATGTCTTGAAAGAATTTATATCTAATAATTGGATCATATTCTTACTTCTGCATTATAATGATACGTTGACTTTTGCAAAGCTTGTAACATTTGATTTAAATCTTTATCTCACATGAAATTGAAATTTGAATATTTTATTTATCCTCGTTAGATTTATGGCTTTTGATGACTTGATGGTTCTTCCATGATCTATATCGGTCTTATGTGAACTAGCTCCATATCTTGTTTTGAAAAAACAAATTAAATTAAAAATTGTAGACTTTAGGTCAATGTTTAATACATAGTTACACTAAAAAATCATTAGTTGTTGTAATAAAAGAGAATTTAAATATTATATATTAAATAGTTTTTCAAAAGATTCCTTTTATTATAATTTTATAAGTTTATTAATGGTTAAAATAAATATTCATTTTGGAAGAAATAATCTTATTTTAAAACCTAAAAGCTAATGGACAAATATTTATACGGTGAAGTCATTATTATATTAAAGACTACATTATTAGTCTTTAAAGGATAAAAGTCTTTGACAAGTGTTCATAATATTGTATTATATATAAGAGATAAATCTTAAATGCTTAAACAAATATTTTCTATACAATTCATACTAAGAATTTATTAAAAAAAAGAAAATCACCGCTATGTTAAGATTGTTTTTATTGAATGCTGCAGTGGAGCTATTAAATAATAAGATGCATAATGAATAACGTTAGCCTATGAAAAGTAGCGATTCAAGAGAAATAGATCGCATGGAGAAAAATAATTTGTTGTCATCAAATGATTATTGGCTTATCTACAAGATTATCTCATTTTGTTGTAAAAGGTCTAACACATGTTCTTCATTATTCCCTTGCAATCATTAAATGATCATAAACAATTTTAGGGTTTGTTTCCTTTATTTCCAAGATCTTATATTTGTTGAATTTTATGTATCATGTTGCTATGTCTAAGATCAGATTATATTTTGGATATTACATGTGTATGCAAATGATATGAGATGTGTTAATTCTGCAATGATATAAGGTCATAAAAGATGAGGATGACGGTTATCATTCGGTAAATGCACATTGTTAATAAGTTTATAGAGAAACATTGAGAGTCACTCTAACCCCTCAACACTCTTGCCGTCGAATATGCTCTATCATAATATTTTCTGTACAAAAAAAGACGTGTACAAGGCATTAAAAAATTGTTATTTAGTTGAAGGGAATATCAATACGAATAGTAGAAAAGAAGGGAACGTTGCCACCATAAAATAGCGAATAATTAATATCAGCCAGTACATCAAACACGAGATCATAGGGATACTAAATCATACCAACATATCATTGACCAAGATTACGTGTTTTCTTGTGCATCAAAATCGCAGAAATATCTGATTATCGACGTATTGTTTTGATAGAGGCGTGATAATGAAAGAATCAATACAAAGACACCTGGTTGATGAGATTAATCCATTAGATGTTGAAAAAAATGAGCATAACGTCAAACGTTCTGCTATGAAAACAAGTCGTAGGAGGTTCTAAATCAAAGGTTTGAAAGCTTAATATCATGGAGAATTATACCAAATTGATTGACTCGAAAGGGAATATTTCTATGTTCTTTTCACATTTACCTTTCGCAACAATTCACCATTTTCATTTATTTATTGATGTTTTATCTCTTACTATTTGTGTTCTTGGAATTTTAATGTGCAGGTTATAAACAAAAACAAGAAACCAGATTCTCGTCGTTATTCAGGAGGCGATTTTATGCAACGAACTATGGGCAAACTAAGACGAAATAACAAAATCTAAAACATGGGTTTTTTCCAGAAGATACCCATTTACTAGACACATGAGAAATTTACTAAAAAGAGTGAATATTTTGGGAGATTTTCAAGGTGCTCTGAACACATTTTCTCGAGTGGCGGCAAGCAAGGAAAGGGAATTAAGCTTCTGCTTGTTTTATTGCTTATTTAAGAAATAGAAGACCGCCAGTGAAGGTGGGGAGGGGGTCTCTGGAGATTTGGAGATAAATTTATTGTCTTTGGAAATCATTTTTCTTTTCTGTAAGCTTTGCTTTGAAGGAGAAGAATTGAGGAGACGCTACCAAGAGAATGTTGGGAGAATTAGAGGGAATTTCTTCCCCAAAAATTCTATTTTTTGTTTCTCTTAAGATTGGTCAATGGAGTATTGTAGAAATAGACTTATTTGAAATATAATTACAGTTTTGGTTTTAATTTCTTTGCTGGAGTTTTACCTTCGAGGAGAACTGAGACTTGAGTTCTCAAACTGGTATCACTGTCTGTTACTATTTTTAAAAACTTAATATATATATATATATATATATATATCATTTTCTCATTATACTTTTTATACAATTATACTGTGTTATGATTGTATTTATTATCCAAAATTATACTCTGTCACGTAATATTAATGTTTGATCAATTATTACTGAATCTTTTTACTCAATATTTTTATTGATGATTATGATTTAGTGATAATATCTTTCATGTTTATTTGTGAAGAGAATTTGTATTTTTACGATGTTTTCTTTAATAAATATAATTTTTTATTCGAACATGTAATATTGGACCTTAGTTATCAATTAACATAATATTACAGAATTAATTAAAATAATTTTATATTTTAATTTTTATGTTTTAGAATGATTTATAAGAAGGTGATTTTACGATAAGTAATGATGATATTGTTATCTTAATTATTATCGTTTATCTCTTTGTTATTAATTATTAATTGATTGATAATTAATTTAATCTTTTAAAATTGCTCTCAACTAGTTGAGATAGGGTAAATAGTTTTAATTTTAATTCTAGTTGTAATTAAACTTAGTTTATTTAAGTAAAATTTTAGTAGTTGTTTGTTAGTTTTGTAGATCAATAGTTTTGTATTTTAAATTAAGTTTAAAACTGAATAAAACTAAAAACAACAAGACTTTCATTAAGAAAGCACATTAGATTAGCAGAGACTTAGAAATTGAATTAGAATTTAAATAATAGTTTTATTTAGGAAACATTTTGCTGAATTTTTATATTCTCCTTGAGAGGGTAAATTCAACTAGTGGCAGGAGACCATAACCTGCGAGATTTTTCCATTCCAAACACACCGAAAGCTGTTTTAAGCAACTTGTGTGGAATTAATCTCCTTAGTTGTCCTAGGTCAGAAAATCCAACCAACAAATTGTTAATAAACTCTCCGTTTCATTTATGTATATCGTGTTTTGATTTGGGGTTTTCAGCTTGGGTAGCACCATTGCTTGCAATGGTGCCATAGCCCTTGGCACGACTATGTAAACTTTGATTTGCAGATTTTAATGGTGACTGTGTAAATGAATTTATACTGTGTTTACGTTTTTGGCAATGGTTAATGGACTAAATTGTGTGTAAATTCTTATGCTGCGATAGGGGTTTATTAAACTTGTGTTTCATAAGTCTTTTTCCTGCGTGGATGCTTCTGTGTATAAATTGGTTGTATTTATTTCGTAGCTGTAATTTCCCTGTCAACGAATGAGTTGAGGCCATGTCGTGTATCATGCATTAGTACTCCCCAGGGTTGCTTCGACAGCTTGAATGGTTGTAATTCTTTACTGTTCGTTTATTATTATGATATGTGGAAATGTGAAGAAGCCATGGGTAAAAACCCACGATGGCTATTGTTGTTGTGGGTTTACTTTTAATGGACTGCGTATTTAGTTACTTGTGGTCGACGCCATGCTTACAACGCGAGTGCGGACCACGAGGGTCTCCCGACCTTGCTGTAGTGAAATGTATTTGATTATTAAGCCCACAGACCCTCTTTGTATGGCATGGCCGTGATGGATTTATAACGACTCCACGGGATTTGAATCCTGGTCATGGTTGATTTAATAGGTATGTAATTAAATTCGATGATTTTGTTTTGGGGCTTATGTGCCCACGGGATTCGATTCCTGTCCTCTCTTGTATAAATACTTGGACTTTGTAGAGATTACGATGTGGATTATACAATGTTTCATGTGCATTATTGTTTGCTATACTAGGTTTTAATATAAAGGGTATCATGGTTATGTAGGCAAATAGCAAGATAGTCTATAGGATTCACTCATGTGACCTTAATGTAATCACTGAGTTTTTTATGTAAAGATTATGATAATACTTTGGTTAATTGTTATGCTATGGATGTGATTTGAGAATAAATGGGGCTATTTGATTTTATGGCATACGATTTGATTATGTGAATTTATAATAATAAGTCTGTGGATTTTAATATTAGCATTAGAGGAAATTTGGGGTCTAAAATGGGCCTTATAAGAAAACGTGCCAAAATAAGTTTTTGTGAGTTGGAATTCAAGAACCAATAGAATTTCAATAAAATAAGTCAACCATAATAGTTGAATTGGCATATTTATCATTAAAAAAAACTACCTTTTTTGTTCGTATTTTTGACATATCTCATTGTGTTTTTACTCAAATTTCGATTGGGAGAGCTCATTGGTCCGTCAAAAGTATGCCGTGTGGGTACTCGTTGGATGCAGAATCAAATTCTGCATCCAACGAGCTCTCCCGATCGAAATTTGAGTAAAAACACAGGGAGATATGTCGAAAATACGAACACAAAAAGTAGTTTTTTTCTTTCTTCCTCCAAAATTAATTAATATTATTTTATTATTTTAACCATTATTTTATTATTTTAACTATTATTTTATTATTTTCCTTAGGAGGCCCATTTTAGACCCCAAAATTCCTCTAATGGGATTGTGGATTTTAATTATGAAATAAAACTTGACTTTAGACCCATGTATGGTCATGATGCTTGCTCTGCTTATTTTCTTATGATGAGGTTATTTTTAATGGAAATGATTTGTAGTTAGCATGTATTTAATTATGCAGACCTTGAAAGGTCTTGCTGGTTTTTATCTTGCGTTTTAATATGGTATGTTTATAAATTGTGTATTAATTTTAATTAATGTATCGGTAGATTAGAGTTGTAAACTTATACTATAAAATTCTTACTCTGGACTAGTCTATTTAAATCTAAGACATGCCTTTGCTGACAAATGAAATATGTCAATAGAGTTATAAAGGCCAAAATAATAGATAGATAATAAATCTGAAATAAAACCTATTTTGTACTTAACCCAGTTTCATCAGTAAAACTAATACAGGAATTAAAACTAGGGTGCAAAACCCTTGATAAACATTTATAAATGAATTAAAGTTGTAGAAGTAAACTGATGAATGAACCCTGGATAAATCTAGTATAGAAAATTACTTACAGCCTAGGGTTAATATTTAAAAATGCAAACCCTAGCAGATTTTAAACAAAGAAACAAATACATAGGGTTAGGAAATGCAATGTAATCATTGGCCTGACATAGCCATCATTTATTATGGAAAAATGGAATAGGCAGTCTAGGGCTTCGTACTTTAACTTTGAAGCTCTTTTAATGGATGAACTTGCACACTCAAATAACTAACATTAACAATTCAAAGGGAGATCTAACCTATGTTTTTGATGACCAAATCACTTGGGAACTACCACGTTCCACCCAACCATGACCCAGAACCATTCCTGGTTTTAATCTGGATCCTCCCGAGCTGGACTCCAACATGCAAGTAGCTTAGAGCTCATAAGGTAGGGTTTCCTATATGGTATATCAGGTCTAGATTAGTTCTCCTTTTTCCTTCAAGGAAAATGCTCTCTTAAGAATTTTCTTGAGAAAATAACAGGTGGAAGATGACTCTTCCAAATGATAGATCAGAACCTCAAGCCTTTCCTTGGGTTGAGTCTTTATAGACAGACTATTCAATCAAAGGGACAGTTAAATCAAGAATCAAGAAACCTCGATTTCTTGATTTAACCATTTTCAATTAATTTGGGTAATTTTTAATTAGCTTAGGAACTTTCAACTAGTTCCTATTTAGACTTTTGTAGGTTTTGGACTATTTATTGTCTTTAAATAATAAATAATAATGTATGGATCTTTTCTTTCTTTCTTTCATGATTAATATTATTACTATATTTATTCTTTAAAGATCCCATGTATAAAATACATAATAATATAGCATATGTTAACAATTGTCTTTGGACATCATATACCATGATCCCTAGACTTACTGACACTTCTTCATTAAGGTCAAATAGGTAGATGGTTAGGTCTACTAAGCTAGGAAACTCTAAACATCCTTGCATTTTGGATTTCCCTCGTATAACGTTGTAGTTTTTCAATACTTGATGAGAATACATAAATTCAAAATTTCATTTAATCATTTATAAATAAGTCTGATGATATCAATATTTTTTTTGAGTCGCTTTCACTCGGAAGTTATTAATTATTTTTAGTAAGCCCTATCGCTTACCAGAGCCCATACTCAGCGCTTTAACAGGGAGTTACAAACTTAGCACAATTCCATAGCTCTTCACTCAACACTAATGCTAGGATGTACTTGTAAGATACACCTAGGGGTACAATGGCTAAGGATCCAATGCTCCAAAGCTTATGTTCAACATCAACATGGAAGGCTCCAGGTCTTATGCCCAACACTTCCAAATCTTATATTTTCATGTGTTCCAGAGCTTCTCGCTCAACACAAATGTAAGTACTCATGTGCTCCATATCTCCTCGCTCAACACAAAACATTAATTTCCCTTGTGCTCCAGAGCTCTTTACTCAACACAAAACATTACTCACCCATGTGCTCCAGAGATCCTTGCTCAACACAAAACATTAATTACCCATGTGCTCCAAAGCTCCTTGCTACACACAAAACATCTCATTAATCATGTGCTTCAGGGTCCACACCCAGCACAAACAAGCATATATATATATCATCAATAATTGGCTTACACCTAATATATAAAACAAATCATCATGTTCATATGAAGTGGGGTCTTTGACCCGCTATATCAAGACAACATAATAATCAATAAGCTCATTCCTATAAGTGTTAGGTCCAAAATTCGGGATATTGCACACAACTAGAGACAAGACAAATGTAAATGATGTAGACATGTACTGGAAGAATGATGGTGCGCTGCCATATGGGGGTGTACCATATAATGTAGCACTTGGTCCCAGGATTGCAGTGGGGATGCCTCTAGTAATTCTCCCCATAGTAGGAGTTGTTGTAATACCACTAGTGGGAGTGGTAATACCCCTCTTGGAGTGTTGACATTGTACACTGGAGTGGGTGTAGTTGGAGTGGTACTGAATGTGAGAGGAGTTGGAGCAGTACTTATTGTGGTAGGAGGAGTGCTACTTCTAAAAGTGCTGCAAATCATTCACACCCAAGGTATTAGTAAAATCAATACAATAAACAGACAATTGTGCAACCTAATACATAAGAAAAAAGACAACAAATTCAATGATGTGAATAACTTTCCAAGTTTATTCGATACATACCTAGACCCTACAGGGTATAACTCCCATAACCTGTAATCACATATACCAAATATATAACTTCTTGTTTGATAGTATAAATTACACAAGTAATAACCATAACACGTATTCAATGCAATTAAACAAGAAGATAAATATTCTAAAACTTTTGCAATTCTAAAACTCTTGAAACTCTAGTTTGGAATTTGACACAAGAAGATATTCAATTTATTGTTTCCAAAAAAGGATGGAAAATAACTGGCCATATGAGCACACCGGATGCACTAGTAATTTGTGATAACCAATAGTAATGGATTTATCCTACTTCTTTCGGCCACTGCTTTTCCCATATGATAGTATTTACCATATCCATCACTTTTACCATATGTGGGAAAGGAATATTGAACCTCTCTAAAACATGGATTGAATATGTAACTCGACCTAGAGAATGAAATGCAATTGTATATTCTTAATCTGCATTTGGACCGGGATCCACAATAAATGAAATGGATTAAATTGAAACCACTTCTCATACGATAGGAAAGTTTCCTGTTAATTAATATTTTTTTATTGCAACTCTTTGGAAATCTAAAGACCTTGGCAAAGGGCTAGGATCTCTTCTTGGTTATTGGTCATTTTTCTCTGATTATTTTACCTAGTTATTTTATAAAAAGTGATAAAAGAACATCATCAAATAAGATATTTAATATAATTATTTTACCTTTTATAATATAAAATAAGTAGAAAATTAAATAAAAAAGGAAGACAAAGAATGAAGAATGAGAGCATCAATTTTTAATAAAGTAATCATTATATTAAATTTATACATTATATTACATTTATACAGTAATGAAAATTGGTTAAACTTTGTAAATTGCTAGTTTTTTATATTATTTTTTTAATGTTGCATTTCACAATAAGAATGAGTCTATACCAATTAAAAAGTTCAACGCTTTGGTTTTAAGGTTGAAGAGGTGTATTCTACAGCACAGTAGGGGGAGATGTGTAATTCCTTCTATGCTCACCTTAAAGTTGACACATATCCTTTATAAAAATTAATAAAATGTTATAAAATATAACATGTCGACTCAAATTAAATTTAAAATATTTTTTAGAACCACATTATACAAGACTACAAATTAAAACCATAAACATTATGCTTACATTTATTCAACATTTCCACTTTAAAAGGGGGGTTTGAAGCTCAAGAGATTTGATCCCTTTCGGCCCTTGGTAGATCCTTTTTAAAATGGATCTATATTGGTGTATACTCAATCAAATCTATGTCCTTTGAAAAATATTAAATGTTGACAAGCAAAAATATTAGTGTAGAGAAATCATGACTTAAGCATATACAAGATTTTCAACCTAATCAATTATTATGTCTATCTCTCACCTATCTTAAATAACCTTTAAGTAAAAACTTATTTGTATATTATTTTTCACATTTATTGTTGAATATTATTACTTGTAAATACAATCTATATAAATTTGTATTAACATAAGTTGAAGTGTAGTAAAAATATTTGATTACTATTGATTTTATGTTTGACAAATAAATGTGAACATTAACTTTAAAAACTATTCAATTTGTTTTTATATGCTTAAAGCTTTGTCAACATAGGGCTAAATGCCATTACAACAATATACTTCATTTAAGAGTTCGACATGATTTTTTTTTATGCTTCATGCTTTGTCAACGTAGGGATAAAGTCCATTACAACAATATACTCATTTCATAGTTCAATGTGTCACTTTTCCCACTATGTATGCTTGTTAGGGTTGTTGTGCATGGATTGAATCAGCAGATCAATTACTTAAGCACAATGTATCGGTATGTATCAGTGTTGTTAATTGATTATGAATATCGATCATTATGGAGGCACGATATGTATAGAGAACCCAGTGTGTGTAGTTATGGAGGGAGTATGATTGTTGAGGGTACTTAATCCCACTAGCCTCCTTATTGGTTGTTTGGTGGATGGGTGGGTGGATCGATTGTGAAGTAACTCAATCAGTCAGATGAATTGGCTCGTTGGCTTGCATTAAAGGCAAACAAATTATACTTTATGTAGTAGTATGGGCGAAAGCAACAATTCTTTATAAAATCCCCAATAATGGAAGAGCTGGAGGAATTGAACCTACTTGAGGAAAGATAACAATATTCCTCCCATCTACGCCACATAGACCCAATCAACATCATACTAATCATATTACTCCTTATGTCAAATTTACTATGTTCGAGACTTGAATAAAACCTTCTACTTATTATGAATTCATATTTTTATGCGGTTTAATAGATGTACATGAATTAATCATATTACTCCTTATCTTAAATTTACTATGTTCAAGACTTGAACAAAACATTGTACTTATTATGAATTCATGTTTTTATGTGGTTTAAGAGATGTACATGAATTGCTTATAAATGGTAATTATCTTAGGTTAGTTATTTATAACTATTTATATTTTCCTGCAATTATTCCCTTAAAAAAGATTTAATAAAGTAATTAAAAAAGATAAATATTAAAAGCTCATAAATATTTTAAAAAAATTGTTGAAATTAGATCAGAATTTTGATTGAACTAAATTTATAATGTCTTGAAAAAATTCCCAAACATCATTTTAGCATATATGAAACACTATTTGTAATAAAAATTTAATTGCCCCCAAATTCTTATGCTCCAAAGAAAATATATTTCTTATCTAAATTATAATTAAAAATTATATCTATATTATACAATTAACTTACTTCAAAATCCTATAAACATTAACTATAAATTCAAACAAATACATGTACATCCTCTTAAAAGAGGATTAATGCTATATTATAACTAAACAAATAGCTCATAACCAACCAAACCAAGAACTAAGAAGGAAAACATAAATATCATGTCTTAAGATGGAAGGACCAGCAAAGGAGATGCTTGATAAAAATTGTTGAAGTTCTTGAGTTGAAACAAGTGACTTAATACTTGAAGCATGCCTAGGACTTGCCTTAAGTCCAAAATAGTGTATGAATTAACTTAAGTGTAGATGGAAATGACATTTCTGAGCTATGTTGAAGCTCATTTTCATGTGTTAAGTAAATGTGAAGAGTAAATGTTTAACTCACTAATTATTTTTAGTTTAATTAATTCAATGGTTTTTGTTTTAGTAATTTTTTTACTTTGTAATGGATTAGATATATATCGTATATTTTTGGAGTTTGTAGTATTTTAATATTAAAATCATTTTAAAAAATGCTTCAAATAATCCATATTGACATTAGGATAACCCCATTAAAAGACAAGTTTTAAATCAACTTGTGTAAACATTATTAACACAAGTTTTAAGTTCACTTAGGTAAACAATATTATTTGAAAAGAATAAGATTTTTCTACTATAAATTCTTTAGCAATTGGAGCTGCACATTCTTGAGTCTCATGAAATGACACAAGTATTGCCATGATATATGATAGTGGTATTTGATATGATGATATATTATAGTGGTATTTGATGTATCATTTTATAGTTGACTAGATTCTAACCAAGATTAAAATAAAGTGTTGAATTTAAATATATTTTACTAATTTACATCATATAATTTATTAAGAATATTATAATAATAATTAAGCACAAGATTCAACAACATAGTTACATATTCTCTACTTTTACCTTTGAAAGCTTGAAAATGTAAAAAGGTAATTATAATAGCAGAGCACCCCAATGTGAGTGCAATGACAGGCACCCCGACATCCCATAGAGATCTCTTTTAATGAACCTATACTGAAGTATAAGTTGCAAGAAGGAATCACTCACATTTAACAAAGGTGGGATTGTTTGTGCAGGTTTTGCCTTAATTCATCAATTGTATCCGGGCCCGTCCCCCAAGAAGATCAATAGTGCTACCCATCCCCTACGCATTCATTGAGTAAGTATAGGTATAAGAAGGTCTAATCTTAAGGTGGGTAACTATGCAGGTTGGTTGGTAGCAAGAAGTAGCACTAAATTAAAGGCGGGTAGGGGTATGATTCCATTGCTAGTAAATCAAAGGTGGGTAAGGGTATGATTCCTAGCAATGGAGTTGGTTCATTATTCTTGCTCAATAATGAAGAAGACTTTGAGAACAACCAACATAATTACTTTAAATACATAAAAGAGAGGCTTTCTTTAGTCTTTGTAACTATATCAATAGCTTCAAGTTCTAAAACAAAAGAATATGTAATTAAAAAAATTAAATTACATTATAAATTTGCAAAATACATATAAGCATACAAGATTATACAACTTTAAAATATAAAAATATTTTATGAAGAAGAATACAAAGTTAGTTATCCTATCTAGTAATACAAATTGTATGCTATCTCATTAAGGGATTATCAATGTCTAACGAAAAAAATTATTTTATCAATGTCTAACAAAAAAATTATTTTTCTAGTTGGTGAATGGAATAGAAAGTTTCTTTCGAATTTATATATGAAAGCTAGAAAAATTATAATAGGTTAAGTTTGATTGACATGCTAAAATAATTTGAACAATAATTCATGTTAAAAATAAAACTTGAGTTGAAATTTAAAATTAATTTAGAAAAATTACATTATTTGATTTCCTATTTAACATATTTTATTTGATCATAAAATATTTATGATGGACATATTCAATCGACATTGAGGAAACAAAGAAACCAACCAATTGGAGCCCATTGCAATGCAAAGAAACAACTATGAACAATTGCAAGGAATTTATCCTAAGTTGTTTATCATTCAATTTCCAAATTTAACCTATATTGTTGATCATTCAATTTTCAATGTTATATTATATTAATATATAACAAAAAACAAATCTTCAAATCAAAATTACATTTGCATGCTAGCATAATTTGTATATTTTTATTTTGGGTTAATTGTTTTTTATAATTTTACTAATAGATAATAATCAATAAAGAATTTAAAAATAAATATTATTTATTTAATTTCCAATGATATTAATATATAACACAAAAACAGATCTTCAATTCAAAATTACACATAATTTATATATTTTTATTTTAAATTAATCGTTTTCTATAATTTTACTATTTCTAAAAAAAAATTAATAATATAAAGAATTGAGAAATAAATATTATTTACACCTCTTAATGTTGGTTTATTTCAACAACAATAGAAATAAAATAGAAAAGTTTAATAAAAAAAAGTATGATGAATAAATAAACTATCTAATAAAGACACAACAACTAATTACATTATGTGAATACTACTCGAAATAAACCCGTTATTTTTTTGAAAAACTTTTTTGGGGTTTTTTTATATGGAACTAAAATTATCATATAAAAACAAGGATTCTAATATTTTTTGAATATATTTTTTTTTGTTGTCAAACTTAAATTACCATATAAAAATAAGTACTTGTAACTTTTTTAATGGCTTTTTATACCTGCCTCAAACTCTTTTGACTTTTGTATTAGTTGGTGTCTTTTGAGGCAGGTTTAAAAAATTAAAATTTGTTTTGCATTGTAAAATGTTTTTTTTAATTTTGTTAAAAAACTATTTTTGTAAACAACTGATTGGTGGATAGAAGATGATGTAAACTTTGGAATTTGGTATCTGGATGTGAGTTGACATGTGGCAACATGACGTCATAATAATAAAATTAAAAAAATAAAAATTATATCCGGAGCTTCTTGGAAAACCGTGAGGGTCGACGATCGGCGTGGTATATGCAGCAGGTCTAGCAGAACACTGGGAAGCTTGGCGAAACCAAGATCGTCACTCGCATAATTATTCAATTTAAAGTTAAATTTCATGTCCCGGATGATTCTAGCGACCACCACGCCAGTTATGCTCAGCTGGATCGAAACAAGAATGCTTGCAAATAGAAAGAAAGAAAACGTTCTAGTCCTTCGAATTAGCATCTTTTCCATTAAAACGCGGTTCAGAGGCTTCGATCGGCAAGCCCTAGATATGTGTCTAGACTCTATATAACCTGGAGGCACCAATGCTCTGTGCGGCTAGACATAGCCAGTCTTGAGGGCAAAGAAACGGTCAGCATTCGGGATTCAAGATATTCAGGACTACATTAATAAATATCAATTTGACAAAACACCAAAGAAGACAAAGATCCAACTCGTAAACTGAGGCTGAATCCGCTTGCCTGGCCTCGATATGAATGGCAGAGGACAATTGTGCACAAGAACAAGACGTAGGAACGCCAAGACAAACGCAGATTGCACATCAAGTTATTGTAACCACAAAGTCCACAATGCTTGGGAAGTAGTGGTTGTTAGGTCCGCATTGCGACGAAACTAAACTTATCACAATTTTGCGTACAATGCAAAGAAAGGAACGGAAAGCCAAGCATCACCGTCGACCGGTGAGCAGAGGAGAATTAGCGCGACAGAAATTCCTCTGCAAGCCAAGCAAATTAAGTGTACTTATCAATCTTTCGTTCGATCTTTCCTACTACATGAAATCAAAACAACCTAATAACTTAAAGCCATGATTCCTAAGGAACCGGTAAAGCTGTGAGAAGGATGTATCAACAATCACATAGAACTTTATGCACCATTTCTAACAATATACACAGAATTCCTACAATATACAACAACATTATCCATCTTTCTACATGAAATTAAAACCACCAGGTGAAACTTCTGCACACTGAGGTCTATCATACATGGTTAGCACGTGATCATCATCTTCCTCAACGAAACCATTGTTAAGGATCTTGACTGCTTCTCTATAGACCTGTGTGTTTTCATGAATTTGTAATGCCTCAATATTATCAAAGCCACCAACGTCCTCAATTATGCTCACATATACATTAACTTCAGAGAGTCTCGTCGGCTCTCAGTATTGTTTCTAGACCGTGAAGGCAGACTGTTATAGTCCTTGAATCCTGGCAGGTTAGAAGATCACAAAGTGGCTTGATGCAACCCTGAATCGCAAGGTATCTGTAATAGAAAAGGGCTCATGTTATCGACCTTAAGACGATGGATGCAGAAAATTACACACGCTAAGAAATTAGAAAAGTTTCGTACTTTATCTGTTCCTGGCTTGCAGAAGCAATTGCATTTGAAACCACCCACGCTACGTCTCTCTTTATATTGAATTCAACATTTGCTAGCAGAGATAAAAGTGGGGGAAATATATTTGCATTGATCACAGCCTGTAATGAAAATGAGTGCAGTCCATTAAAACAAAAGCGTGAGTTATGTTACACTGGAAATATGACAGTGGTAGCGAGTAACACTATAAATCCAAAACGATTCCCACCTGAAGTTGCTCTGTTGTTCCTGCAGTAACATTGGAGATTATCCGGCATGTATGTCCTATTACGGTTTTCTTTGTCCTCTTATTTGTGAGAAGATCCAAAAGGCGAGGGAGAACCTTATTGTATTTAAAATAAGAAAACAATTGGAAACACTGCAATCCATCGATTTAGCTAGTTCTCTCTACAACCAACAATAAGTAGTTTATTGCCACATCGACAAGAATTACGGTCGTTGATAGGATTGCAACACATGGCCAGCCAAGCACCGAATTGAAGAAATTGATGCTACTCAACACATGCAAAGGAAAATGGATGAAAACAAAGAAGGACCATCAACTTGTGCAACAGGTGTAAGTTGAAATATTAATCGAACCCTAAGCCTGAACAGATTTTATGAGAGACAAATTAGAGGAAACCTAAACTTCCAATTTGAACAGCCACAGACTAAAACAATGTCGAACATATATAATTCACTCATTAGAATTAGCCAGGCATGAGAGACCTTGCACTTATAAACCAGCGGAAATTCAAGTGGACAAACTAAATACTAAACTACAAAAGAAAGATACAAGAAGATTCAAAACCTGGATTCATAGAATTGTCACCTCGTCCAATTCCCTGCGACACGAATGCACTGCCTTTCGATGATGGATCGAGCAACTCATCGTGAGGAAATCGGCACGGAATGAGAGTTCTGAAAACTGGCTTTTCTTTATGGTTTCAAAACATTTTATATTTGGATTTATTTGGGAGGACGACAGCTGTCACTCTCGGACGTTTAGGTGTCGCAATAGATTTATTTCCAGATATATTTCCGCGGATTTTGTTTTGCCAAACATTTAGTTCAAATGGTCATAAACTTCTTTGAAGTAAAATTATCACTTTACTCAACTCTTGAAGGGAAATGATAACTTTACTGAACTCTCTCATGATAACTGGTACCACATTATAAAGCCCACGTTAATCCTTTCAAGGGCTGGTCCTTCATTGATCAACCCAACTCGTAAAGAACCTTTTGAAAGGGTAGGTCGTAGTTTAACTTGCAAATAAGGTCCTAATCAACACCTTTAAGGTCTTCCCTAAATTATAATACCCTTAAATGCTTTTGTTTGGTCTGAGTGGTAATAACTAAAAGTTCGAGAAATTGAAGGGCCTTTTCTGTCTTAGTCAATTACATCTACAAATTAGAGATCAGCATAGTTCCACTAAATGTGTGTGGAGTTATTTCACTTATTCATGCATGTGTTAATGAGATGAGAAAAGGCCCCAAGGTTAGCTCAAGTGGAATTTCAACTTTCCATGTTGAAGTCATATTATTCAAAGAGATCACAGAGTGAGAATCTTTATAGTGTTCTCTTGAGTTGTTTTGAGAACCTCATCATATACATCCAAGCTGCATCCAAGCCATCCAATTGAACATGGAACCGACCTACAAGATAGAGTTGTTATGCCAAACAAGGATTTATGTAGGGCTTCATTCTTTGAAAAGGAAAAAATTAAGGGGTAAATTAAAGAGTTGTTGGATAGATGGCACATACACCCCACCTCATCATGACCTTATGGCCCTGGCATTGTGTTGGTCCCAAAGAATGATAGCATGTGGAGGATGTGTAGATTATTAACTTGAATAGTATCACCATTAAAAACCAATACATTGCCAAATGTCAATTCCCCATTACATTTAATCTCTAGAGGTAAAATTCTTCAATAAGATTGATCTCAATTTTGGTTAAACCCACTAGATGCCTAAAGCCAGAGATTAAGTGTAATTTAACCTTCAAGGTGTCACAAGGACCATTTGAATGGTTGGCAATGCCATTTAGCCATACTAATGTCCCTACAACATTCACAAGGATTAGAAATGCACTGCTAAGATTGTTGTGTTTCAATCATGATCTTGTATTTACAAGGATGAGAAATGAAGTGATAAGATTGTTGTATTTCATTCATTATCTTGTATTTACGCAACATACATGTTTTACCTTATTGTCAATACCAACCTACACACAATAAACAATAAAGTAAATCCACTGTGTTTGAATTTGGATTATTTGTATTATGTCAGACAGTTTATCACAGCCGAAAATGCATTCAACAGATGCAAAATAACAAATGTATTGTATAATTATTTGGAAGAAGTGTGAAAAATGTTTGAAGTAACACCTGAGTTTGCACATGATCGCCAGTGACAAGATTGCCCACTGCCTTTAAAGCAGGAGTAACAACAAATGGTGAAGAATTCCTGCGAACAGTTCATTTCGATTAATACACTGAGGACCTTATGTATAAAATTATAGTGACGCTGGAATTTAAAAATTAACATAAACTGAACTTAACACCAAATTTAAATTAAACATGAAACTATATGTATTAAGTTACTTATAAATACTAAATGCTTATATTTATTGAGTTATATATAAATACCAAGAGTGCTTATATTTATGTGTGTATCATGATACTCATGACAAAAGCTCCACCAACTTTGGGCAAATGCCAGCGTCAATTATTCCTTGAATATTCTCATTGGGGCCATCAGAAATATATGATAGAGCCCAGCATGCAGATGCCAATACTTCCTCTTCTTCTATATGGAGAATCCACTCCAAGGTAGGCAATGCATATTTCACCTGAAATCGATAAGCAAAAGGCAGAAACTCTTGATGCTATTAAATTCTAACTCTGATCATAGATTTCCATGTTCAACTTTGTAAGACATGGAGTACTACAACATGCACAGATTTCCCACCCAGCGAAACACACTTGAAAATTTACCATATAATTAAAAGTTATTAAACGCCCAATCATTGTAAAAAATAGTTAAATCTACCAATCACAAAGAGCTAGAGCTAGATAATAAAATGGATTCTGCTTACCTGATGAAATTGAGGTTGGGGTTTCCCACTAGAAAAGTTTGAGAGAGTCCATGCTGCTGTTCTGATCATTGAAATTGTTACATTCTTCTGAAACTGGGCAAGCACATGCCATAATGCTCCATGAGCAAGTACCATATCCCTATATTCTGCAGAGTCTATTCTGCAGAGTCTCCAGCAATATTTCCCAAAGCCCAAACAACCTTATAGCAACAACAGTTGAACTCAAAGTGAGAAGTAGTTTTATTGTTGAAATTCAAATGCATAGAAGATAGTAAGATAATTGACAAAATTATGTACATGTTCTCGAAGATCATCATCCACAGACGTAAGAAGCTCCACAAATAATGGCAGTGCTCCGCAGTAAATTACAAGCTTTGTATGTTCAGAGTTCCCCGATACTATAATTGTCAAAGCCCAAGCTGCCTCGAACTTTATTATCATTTATGATAACAAGCTATCAACTATCACAACAATAATTCTAAAATAACTAGCTATAATCAACTCTCTGGACCCAAACGAGATCGAACCTCTCCACTGAATTATTTATTTTATCATATTTATAAATCAATATAGCAATTGCATTTTACCTGATGCCGAGGCATATCCGTCCTCCTGAGAATATCGACAAGAAGGGGAACTACACCGGATTCGACGACAGCATCTCGATTGGAGGATTACTTTCTACATAAAGAAGACATTAGTAAGGATTGACATAAAATTATGATCTGTTTTCCATTTCTGATACACAACATTATCGTAGGTGAATAGTAGCACGAAAAAGAATCTGACCAATGCTTAACAATTCTCGTAGATGAATAAAAGCGGCCTCTTTTGCTCGAATGTCATTAGAAGCAAGCGCGACAACAATTGCTGGCAAAGACTGTAACTGCACCGAAAATAACAGATGGGAATTATATTCATACAAATTATTGTTAAGTATTTGCGTATGCAGTAACTTAGTAAGGATGATAGTGGTGGTAAACTCCTAGTAAACATATATTGCTAATCAAAGAAAATTTACCTTTTTCATCTCGCTTGCTACAGGCCTCTACTGAATCGACTGCCACCTTGTAACGTTGCTTCCGAGCATCGACTCTATAAGTACTCGCTCATAAGAGAGGAAAGGATTGACATTCACAACAACCGCATAAGTCTTAGCATCGGTTCTATAAGTACTGGCTCATAAAGAGGAAAGGATTGACATTCACAACAACCGCACAAGTCTTCACTTCATTCAAACCTCTCCAACTCTGTTTGCTTTCAGCGAATATCACAACCCTTCCGAGATGTCATGTGACTATGCACACCAATACAAAGAAAGAGTCCACAAGTAAAGAGTGTCAATTTCTCCCACAATGTAATTAAAACATTCCTATGCATTCACATTCCACATTCCTTACTGACATGAAATTTGGATTTATATAATTAAGGCGTATCCTTTCAATCTCTCAATATCAATTAAATTTTAGTCAACTTCGTAAAATATTATAAAAAAAAACTTAATTCCAATTTTTTAAGGATTTGAAATTAGTTTGGCAGTGGCTAGTAGCTTCTTTCATATGAGAAGAGAATTAATAAGCTTTTACACTTGTTTTTAGGGGGACAATTGCCTTATAAAAATTAGTAGCTTCTTCCATATGAGAAGAGAATTAATAAACTTTTACACTTGTTTTTAGGGGGACAATTGCCTTATAAAAATTAATAGCTTCTTTCATATGAGAAGAGAATTAATAAGCTTTTACACTTGTTTTTAGGGGGACAATAGCCTTATAAAAATGAAAGAACTTTTAAAGTAAAGTGTGGAGTGTTCTCAATCATACTTTTTAAAAGTTAAAACTTACACTATTTGCAATTAAGGCCTTTATTTGCAATTAAGGCGTTTTAAATAGGAAAAGGTAAGTAAGACGATGGAAAGATTCAAGCCTAAGGGCAAAGGAGAAGGGATTTTGGACAATAGAAAGAATCAAGGGTCAGGGACAATGGTAAAGGAGAAAATGGGAGATGTGGCTATTGGTAACAAAACTAATCTTGAAATTATTCTTCTTGTAATTAAGGAGATCAAGAGGATGGACTTACATGGGTTAACATATGATGACTCAAAGCATATTGAGAGAGCTAATAAAATTAATACTGAAAATATCATCGAATTCCCGAACAATTTCTCCAATTGCTTGGAGAAAAGTATTGAATTCCATGTCCAAAGGTATTGAAGGAACCACCATCGAAGACTCTTAATATTCATTCTTCATGTTAATCTATAAAGAAGAATAAATCTTGCACCCTCAGAAAGGATGAACGTCTTGCACATAAGTGTCATTTCCTTCATCTACTTTAGTTTTACATTCCATAGAGGAGGAAAAGTTTGATGCAAGGATGCTTTTTAAATTCGGGTTTGAAAT